>VZRV01002221.1:672-45640 GCA_013398115.1 Falcunculus frontatus
AAAAAAAAAAAAAAAAAAATCACAGAATACATATTTATCAAAGAGTGCATTTGCTCGTAGACCTGGGTATTTGTAAATAAATGAAAAGGATGTAGCAAGTTACCTGATTGGGGGCCTGAGCTAGCAGGCTAACAGATTTTTTAAAGTGAACTAGATGTTATAAATTTACACTGATTCTTCGGAAACATCTCTTGACTGTACATTACACAAGATATCCCACTCATTAAAACTCAGTCTCAGTCACATTTTTTACTAGGCTGGTTGTGTATCTGTGTAAATAATGCTGAATTACTGAGGTCTGTGATACAGCACGGAATGGAAAATTTTATGCATTTAGAATAGACTGATACTTTCCATTGTGTATGGTTGAGTCCTAACCACTTAGATCTTTCTCATAATAGTTCTAACTACTAGGGGCTAATACCTGAGTGACTTTAGAGTTTGATATTTCTGAAGGCTCTCTTTTTCTCATCTGCTGTTTTATATGCTATTTACACTTAAAAGCTAATATAATTGCACTATCATTAAAAAACTAATGTCCCATCACTGATCAGAAAATCAGTGTGGTAACAATATTTTAAAAATAAAGTATTGCACATGGAGCTTTAACCAGGTTGGATCAAACATGAACGAGTCAACAGTATTTTAGCTTTTTAGTGCAGTGATTTTGCTTGCCATTTTTGTAGCCTACATCAGAGGAAAACAAGCAAAATAAAGGAATGCAGGCATAATGGCTGCCAAACCACAACAGCATTAGAGGTGTGAAAATTGTTTCTGAACAGGGTTAACACAGATGTTTTTAGAGATAAGTGTATGTTACGAACATTTAAGTTAACAAAACATCTGAAAAAGTGAAAATATTCTGTGTTCTAGAGAGTCAAGGGCATAGATCATCTCTCTTTTGTTTTAGAAGCTGGTATCATTTGGGGGGCTATGACAATGGGGGTCTTTTGCCATTTAAGAGTTTTACAGAGAGCAGAAGCTTCCATAATTAGTAAGACTGATGGTTAAATGTGACTTATTCTCTGTAGAGCTCAGAACCCTGTAAAGCATGGGAACATATAGAAAACATGAAATAAATATGGGGCTACTCACTTATTATTTATTACATATCATAATCACACTGTTAATTAATTTGGGCCAAGTTCTCCTTCTAACAGTTCTTATATTTCCCCTAAGACATATGGTATTGGACAACTTTGGAGACAGGAAATTAAAGTGAATATTTTGTTTGCTGTTCCTATCCAGAAGGGCAATTTCTGTTTCCCAACTTCTCTAGACAGCCTTTTAAATAATATTTTCAAAGAAGCAAATGTTTCAAGAAGTCTCAAAGAAATTTTACAGTGGAAAGTGCTTGTGAAAGCAGGAAGTGGAATAGGGAAATCTCTACTTCTCAAACCACTTGTTTTGAGTTACTTAATTTTGTCATATTAAGCACCACTTTGGAACTACATCCACATGGGAAGTGTAACAGAAGTATACCACACCTTCTCATTTACCAGATTTTCAGCTGCATGCTCTTCTTTAAGGCCCTGTGCATCAATTACTTTCTGGACTTTGTATATGCTTTTAAAATGGGTAAATACATCAGCATAATGAGAAATACATGCAGGAACTTCTAGTCAGGCTGGCTTTTTTTCCTTTTTTTTTTTTTTTTTTTTACTTATAGAATACATTTATGAAAACAATTTTATATTTTATTCTGCTCTTGACAAGAACTTTCACTTGGCCATGAAAACACCTTGCCTTTAGAAAACTACTTTCTCTGGGGGGCTTTGATGCCAGACACAGTAACGCATCTTTGTCAGCCCTTCAGGAACAAAGAACAACAACCAAACTTGCATGGGCATACTGACAAACTTTCTGAGAGGCATGTCAAAAAGCTGCCCTGATCCTTCTACAGCATGGACCTCCAGTCATGTTTCTAAGCAACAAGCAGCTTCCAGAGGAAAGAGGTGGAACTGAGATTGGTGGCCCAGTGGATCAGCAGCTTTTCAAGAATTTCCATCACTTCACTGGAAAGGAATCACACTTCAGCACATGAAAACAAGTCGTATTTCAGGTACTGCAGTGAACTGAGATCCACATTCAAGGAGACAATTGAAAACAGAGTATTTGATAGCACTGCTGGTACATTCAGTTAAGGACTCTGCCAATAACTATAATAGTATTTTGTATTATACCATCCATTAAAGTTGGTTAACTTTTTTGGTAGACTTCTTGATCCTTTCCCACCTCCATCCCCAATTGTTTAGAATAGCCCAGAAGAATGGAAAAGGAAGATAAATTATTCTTCATAACACTGAAAGAACAGGCAGAACAAACTCAGGGTTTTACAAGTGGATTAAGAACCAGCACAATCAAATAACACAGGACCATCAAGATAACTCTAGTGCTCTTAACTGCTTGTTGCTAATAATCTAATAATAAATATGCTATTTTGGTTGCCATTACATTTGATTTTGTTTACATTTACCAATGGGAAAAGCAGTATCTCAAACAATTCATACTGATCCTAGATGATTGATATTAGTGATTTTTAAAATAAATAAGTGTATAAAAGAATTCCAGTGTATTTAGTGACATAAGTAATTAGGTCACCTAGCTAATATCTAACAATTACAGTGGACTTGTGCACACACTTCAGTTCTTAAGATTACAGTGCCATCATGTGGTCTCACTGTAAAGTTTGATGCCAACAAATATGCACTACTCCAGCAAGGCTTTTGGTGCTTTCTTTCTTCAAAACATTTTTAGGAGGAATTTCTTCACAGAAGGGGTGATTAGGTATCGGAATGGGCTGCCCAGGGAGGTAGTGGAGTCACTGTCCTTGGACGTGCTTAAGGACAGACAGGATGTGGCTCTCAGTGCCATGGTGTGGTTGACAGGGTGGTGTTTGGTCATGGAATGGACTCGATGATCTCAGAGGTCTTTTCCAACCTAATTGATGCTGTGATCTCTTTTCCTAAGGGAATCTTCCAACAGAATGACTCCCCACACTAAAGGCATTATCTGTATGATGAAAAGAGCAGCAAGCCACTGTGGTCACTAAGAATGGAATGGAGGTCCATTGGATGCATAGGCAGGGTCACCCTGTAATGATGCAGGCAGATGTCAACAGCGTGGAACAAGATTCCAGACCCTGCTCTGGAAGGAGAGCATTTGACTTTCTTGCCCACAGCTTGGAAGCTGGAAGCTGCATGCTACAAGAAGGAAAGTGAAATGCAAGGTCCTACATCTGGGTCGTGGCAATGCCAGACACTCCAGCTGCAGGTTGGGTGTAGAAGTGATTAAGAGCGGCCCTGTGGAGAAAGGCTCGGGGGTGATGGTTAATGAAAAACTCAACTCACTTCGCTCTTCTCTGCCCACAGTTACCACTGAGCAACAACTTTTTGGTTTTTTCTTCTTAAATATGTTATCACAGATGTGTTACCACCATTTCTAATTGGCCCAGCCTTGGCCAGTGGCACGTCCATCTTTGGAGACATCAGGAGTTGGCTCTGCTGCACATGGAGGAAGCTCCTGGCAGCTGTAGAAGCCACCCCTGTAGCCCCCCAGTTAGCAAAAACCCGGCCGTGCAAACCCAAAACACAGTATCCGAAGGGGGCCTAAAGGGACGCCAGAGAGGGACTCGTCATCAGGAACTGCAGTGATAGGACGAAGAGTAATGGGCACAAATTGAAAGACGGTAAATTTAGGTTAGATACTAGGAAGGCATTTTTTACTGTGACGGTGGTGAGGAGCAGGTTGCCCAAGGACGTTGTGGATGCCTCCTCCCTAGTGGTGTTCAAGGCCAGGGTGGATGGGGTATTGAGCAACCTGGTCTAGTGGGACATATCTCTGCCCATAGCACGGGAGGGTGGGACTAGATGCTCTTTAAGGTCTCTTCCAACCCATTATCCCCCTGTGATTCCGTAGGTATTTTCCCCTCCCGTCTCTCGCTGCAGCCCCGCGCTCCCTCAGCGAGAGCCTCCATCCGCCCGCTCTCGCACGCGCGCTCCCAGCGCACCCTGCGGGGGCAGCGCGGACGCGCAGTCACGTGGAACCCCGGCTCGCGCCCCGCCCACATCCGCCGGGGCCGCGCCCCCTCGGCCCCGCCCCGGCCGCGGTAACGCCACGGAAACCNGGGGCTGGGCCGGGCCGGGCCGGGCCTGTGGGGACCGGGGACGCTGGGCACCCGCTGCCCAGCAGGGACCCTTCCGTGCGGGCCTTGGGCCTCGGGCCTCGGGCCTCGTGGGGAAGGGGCCTCCCGGTGGGGCCGGCCTGTCCATGCCCCTCCGTCCCCGTTTGAAGTCGGCGCCACCGAGGCCGGGCGGCGTGCTCCCGGCCCGTGGCTCGGGGGGGACAGGGCGAGAGGGGTTCCGGGCTGCGGCGGCAGTGTCAGGGTGCTCACTGGGTTTTGCTTCTTAGTTAAAGGATGAGAAATAGTAAGGAGCCGTTTTTTGTGAAGTTCATAAAGTCTTCCGGGAGCTCGGAGTATTTTTCTAAAGCCCTTGAGGTAAGTGGGTTTGGTCACCTGTGTGAGCTTGGTGAATTGCCATGTGATTTCTGTGGCTGAGTTAGCTGCATATGCCATACAATAAGCTAGCTTACACGTGTACACCTGGAAATAAAGCCGTTTCTATAGCAGGGGTGTTTAGTGTGTAATAAAACTTGTTGAACGAGGGCAATTTTGTTGAAGAACTTAATGAAATAGCTTCAATTTCAAAACGTGGTGACGTGTAGGGAAGGGACATGTAGCCTGGAAGGCCTGTGTGGTGCTTACTTGTCTAAACACAAACTTTAGGAGGACACTGTGCATTGTTTTACATCTTGGGAAGTTAGTGGGAGCCAAAGGCACTATGTGGCAGGATCAGGTCCTGAAGGCTTATGTGCTGAATGTTTAAGTCTGAATATTGTGGAGACTCAAGGGAATGAGGGGGACACCCATGAGGTGCTTTAGCCCTTTCTTCTGCCAATACCTTTTTGCATGGTGAGCTGTTTCAAGGATATGCACTTGTGTAGTTTACACAGGACTGCCTCTTTATTAATTATTTGCTAATTAAATAAATGTTGTATGCATCATTTACCTGCAGTCTATAAAAGAGTTCCAGTCAGAAGAACATCTCCAGATCCTTGAAGAAGAAACAGTACTCAATATAAAAGAAAATGATAAATCACTTTTTATTTGCGATCCTTTCCAAGGCGTGGGTTTCAGTCATCTCAAAAAGGTATGTCACCCAGCAACTTATTTTGAGCTCCGTTCTTTCCTTTTTAGAAGCTCCCATGTCCATACCTGCATCCTGCATGTTCTCTCCTGCACTGAGTGTAGCAGTAGGAACTTCACTTCATCCTGTATTTAGGGAAGAAGGTGACTAGCAAAGCATAATGATTATTTTCAGACGTTTGGAAAAATAAATGGTAGGGTTGGTTCTGGAGTCCTTAAGCTGGTTCTTACACTTTTTGTTTCCTGATAAACATGATTTGGTTTGACTGCAAGGAATTGTCCAGTGGACAAAGGCTAGCTGGAATTCTTTGGCCGTGGCCATAGCCATAGCATTGGCTGTTTTTACTGAGGCCAGAGAATCTACAATGATTGTACAGAAAATCCACAGCTGAAAGTAAAAACAAAACTGTCAGCTACCTGGACATGCTAGAGGAGAGGGAGGACAGACCAAGGGCCCTGTCTTCCTCAGAACTCAGGGACAAGGAAAGCCTTCCTGATGCCAGTGTACCCTCTGCTTATTTTCTTTATGCTTTTCCTGTTATTTTATTGCAGCTCGGCTGTAGGATTGTTGGACCACAGGTAGTCCTGTACTGCATGCAGTCGCAGCGGTGTGTCCCAAGAGCCGAGTGTCCCGTGTACAACATGACCATGGCCGATGTCACTGTGTCCTGTACCAGCCTGGAGAAGGATGTGAGGGTAGGGCCTTCCCAAGGATGGATTGTTCAGCTGGTTATCATTGACATTTGCTTTGCATGGCTCATTACTAAGGCAGCAGTCAGAGCATATAAGGCTCATTGTGCCTATATCTAGATCCATCAAGTCTTCTGTAGCTGGTAGACTGTGTGTAGTTTACTCACATATTAATACACCTCAAATATGACTATATATGTTTGCTTTATATTTGTTCCGATATCTTTTCCTCATACTACCTGAAATGTCAACCATCTGCAAAATCTTCCTCATACAGCACAATTGTAATGTTTTTATTTGGGGTATGTATTATGTTCAGCTTATCATAAGTGCAAATAAAATGGAAATTATAATTAGGTTTTTATGGCTTCCATATATATCTATTTAGTATTTTTAAACAGTTTTTAGGGGAAATCAGGGACAATTGAAATACACATTTTTGGAGGTTTTTTTAAGGTGAACATGACTGTCATGTAGGTTCTTTCTTCCCCTGATAATTTTCTGTGTTTTTTTTTCCCCATCCAGGAAGAAGTTCACAAATATGTGCAAATGATGGGTGGATGTGTATACAGAGATCTCAACATGTCAGTAACTCACCTAATAGCTGGAGAAGTTGGCAGCAAGAAATACTTGGTAGCTGCTTCCCTGAAGAAACCTATTTTGCTTCCCTCTTGGGTTAAGACATTGTGGGATAAGTCTCAGCAAGGGTATGAAAAAAACAAAACTGGTTTTGTTTTGGGGACTGGTAATTCTTATGCACAGACTAATTTCTTTTCCTAGTTGATTTTACTTGGAAAATAACTACTTTGTCTCTTTCACTCCTGTAGCATAATGAGGTACACCGATGTTAACATGGAAGACTACGCTTGTCCCGTGTTCCTTGGCTGCATGATTTGTGTAACTGGCTTAAGCAGCTCCGACAGGAAAGAAGTCCAACGCCTCACTGTTGAGCATGGTGGGCAGTACACGGGGCAGCTTAAGATGAATGAATGCACTCACCTCATAGTTCAAGAGCCAAAAGGTACAACCAACAGACTAAAGGCTGTTTGCACTTCTGGAGTTGAGGTAGTGTGAATGTGTGTAAGCACAAGAGCTTGAACTGCCTCTGTGCCTGCTTCAGTGTCGCTCTTACTACTTCCGTTTAGGGAATCGCTGTTGATGGCAAGAGTAACACAGGGCACCTTTGCTTTTCTCTAAAGACCTGAGAAGGAGAACAAAAGAGGAAAAAAAAACAGAGACATAGATGGTATTTAAAGAAGGGAAAAGGGAGAATCCTAGAGGGAATTAAGAAAAGAAAAGCTTTTTTTGGGAGAGCTGGATAGGACTTAATTTATACTGTGATTGAAACTGCGGCCTGATGGTTTTTTACCTGATTATTCTTTGTGTCTTCCAAATTCCCTACTAAGATAAAATGAAATCAACTTTTCCTTCCTCTTGGGAAGATGAAAGGATTTTAGTTTTATTATGAGAAGAAAGGAAGGGTTTTCTTTTTTTCCCCCAATTTCCCTCTCTTTGCTGACAGTGAAATATCCTTGGACTTTTTGACCTTTCTTTTTTTTTTTTGTGTGCTTGAAAGCTTTAAAGCCTTTTTCCCTTTTTTGTTTCTTTAATGCCTTGTCAGACCATGAGTTAGCTATCCATAAGATTTTTTTTACTTCATTTAGAGTATAAACAGCTTATCAACAGTCCAGTAAAACATAATTTGTCCATTAAAATCAGTTATTTGAATTTATAAATTTTCTTAATGTCCAGCCATCTTTCAGCAATCACTGTTTGATGCTTAAATCTTTTAATGATTGTGATTTCTTTTTTTTAAATTTTGTTTACATCTGGAAGGTCAGAAGTATGAATGTGCCAAAAAGTGGAATGTGCACTGTGTGTCTGTGCAGTGGTTTTCTGACAGCATCAAGAAAGGCTTCTGTCAGGATGAGACAATGTATAAAATAGAGGCTGGATCAAAACTACGTAATGCACCCAGTACATCAACACCTACAAAAGACACCAGCAAGCCTCATAGTAAGTAAGATATTTTAAAATGTGTTTAAATAAGGTAGGAAATGTTTGTATTAGGGAGGAAGAACTGTTTTGAGATGAGTAAGGTGCTTGCTTTTATAATAATGGTTTGACAGTTTGGGTTCTAGATTCAGCTTAAGCATAAAACACAACAGGTTGCTTTTATGCACATTGAATATTCCAGTATATATAGACCTGAGACATGTGGATGATTGTTTAAAAAGTGAACCTGAATTAGGTGTATAATTTTCTGCTTGAGAACCAGTGGTGTATATCTGCAAGTCATACAAAAGCACAATTGTTTATATGTTTGTAGTTTAAAATAAGTGTCTGTAGTGAATTTGGTCTTACAGCAGTCTTGGGGGGTGGAGGGGAAACAAATGCTGATTTTTAAGTTTTTAATATTATTTTTCTATTTTTTCTTTATACAGTTGTTTTTACTTACTCCATGCTACTAACAGAAAAAAAGTTAAAAGTATTTTGTAAGCCCACATCGTAGCATGAAAGACACAGTCAGCTTTAATGTGTATACACTTGGTACTGATTCCTACTTCTTTTAAGTTATGGAGTTTTGCATTGATTTCTCTACTATAGAGAATCCTGTTTAATTTTAAAATTATTTCTAATAGGTGGCCACAAAACTGGAGTAAAAGCTATGAAGGCAAGTCTCATTGGCTGTCATAGGGAATAAACAGAATGTGTATAAGCACTCTATCTTGTAAGACCGTGCTCAGTCTGTGTGTAAAGAAACCCCTTGGTTTAACAAAGGTTTTACTTACTTAGTATTTTTCGTTTTTCAGACTTTACATTTCCTTACAGCACCACAAAATCATAAGTGTCAGGTTTGTATTTTCTTTAGTGAAGCAGCAGAGAGAGCTGAGTCAAATCTAATGCCTCTTTTTATTTTTAATTTTGTTTAAAGATCATACCCTTTCGGACGTCAGCCACATTTCCAATATCAATTTGAGTGGTGTTAATGAAACTGCATGTAGTTCAGCTATGAGCAGCAGACTGGATCCTCTTCCTGATGAGCTGGAAAACTTGGACATAAGTTCTTTTCAAGCCCCTGAAGATTTGTTAGATGGATGTCGAGTACGTTTAACAATGTATACTTTGAAATGTTCCATTTTAACAAGTGAAAGCAACTATGTTGAAACACTGGCACTTTCTGCTTGAGTAAATTGTTTCCGTGGTCAGCAACAAATACCAGATTTATTTTGTGTCCATGTGCTGTAGCTTGTGTGTGTGTCTACGTATGTGTGCGTGTGTGTATAATTGTATTAAATATGTAGTAGAAATATTAAAGTTTATATTCATAGACATCGATATTCAAACACTAGAGTGAATGAGTTCTAGAATTAGTGTGTGGCTCTGTTTGGAGGGTTTTTTTGTTTATGCAATTTCGGGGGTTCATTCCATTACTAAACATTGACGCTTTGCTAGATTAATTTGCAAAGATAAATTAATTCATTTATAAATGTTTAACTTTTTGCTCCTTCTTAGAAGCTGCAGCACTACTCTCTGTTCTGCAGCAGTTGAAACAAATTATACCAAAATATTCTACTTTATTTTTTCTTTTTCCTTTTTTTTTTTGTTTAGGGCTTTATTTGTTGCTCTGTTCTCTTTGTAGATCTATCTCTGTGGCTTCAGTGGCAGGAAGTTGGACAAGATGAGAAGGCTTATTAATTGTGGTGGTGGTGTTCGATTTAATCAACTTAATGAAGATGTTACTCATGTCATTCTAGGGGAAAATAATGATGAGCTGAAACACGTTTTGGACAAAACAGCTCACAGGTTGTGGTAACTGTATTGCTTAAGGTCTAGTTACACCTTGTTTTCTTTCTCCCACTACCACTGGGGTCCCCAGGACAGAAAATACATCAACCTGTTGGAGCGAGTTCAGGGAAGGGCCACCAAGATGGTCAAAGGGATGGAGCACCTCTCAACCTCTCGCTAAGAGGATTAGGTTGAGAAGGCTTTGAGGTGACCAAATTGTGGACTTGCAGTACCTAAAGGGAGCCTACAAGAGAGGTGGAGAGGGACTTTTGGCAAGGCCATATAGAGACAGGACAACGGGGAGTAGCCTTAGACTGAAAGAGGGGAGGTTTAGATTGGATATTAGAAAGAAATTCTTTGCTGTGAGGGTGGTGAGGCTTCTCTGGTTGCCCAGAGAAGCTGTGGTGCCCTATCCCTGTAAGTGTTCAAGGCCAGGTTGGATGGAGCTTTGAGCAACCTGGGCTAGTGGAAGGTATCCGCTGTTCATGGCAGCGGGGTTGGAACTAGATGATCTTTACGTTTCCTTCCAAACCGTTGCATGATTCTTTGGAATCACATATTGATTTGAAAATGCTAAATAGTTCTTGATTTAAATGAGAAGACTTACAGCTAGTGGTCATAAGTGTATCGTCATGTGCTTTTCAGTACTGTGTCTTTGAGTGGCCATGAGTGACCTCAGTGAGTAGAAAAGCAAGTGTTCTTATTGGTGAAAAGAGGTGTTAACGTGTCTTTGTTAGTACATTGAGGAGGAAGAACTTGGCAATGCAGCAGGGGCAGATATAATTTATGTTATAGAAAATAATTATTAAATGCTCTGTTCTCAGACTGAAAGAATTAAAAAGTCTCTTAAGGGTGGTAAATTGCCCAAATTTACAACCTCTAATACTTGCTTAGTATTAGAGTTACAGACTCTGTGTGTATATACTGGTATTTTTGAAGGAGGAAAGAAGATTAACAGGTCTGAAACCTGCTGTAACTTGTTTGTATAACATTTTATTTTATAGGCCTCATATAGTGACAGCAAAATGGTTGCTGGAGTCATTTGGTAAAGGTTGTCTATGTCCAGTGGAGCACTATATCCCTCTAAACTACCAGCTGTTAGAGAATCCAATTTTGGAACAACCTGGAATGAAGTCAATTTTTCCCAAAAAAACCAGTCTCTTGAAGAAAGATAGTGTGAACAGTATAAAGCACCAGAAAGCTGCTGAAGATGACTTCCTCTCTCAATATGTAAATAACTATTCTACAGTAGGTATGTTTTAGGCTCAGCATATTACAGAAAGTTTAACTGTTTGTAATTAGCATTTCAGCTTGCAGAATTTGCTTCTTATCCACATGTTGTATGTTAACTTCCACTTTGTGTTTCAGAATTCAAATTTAAGTAGGCCTTTATAGAACAGTTCTTAGCTAAAACCTGGCTGAAAACAGCACAGTACTGTAATTTCTTCATGGAACTGTTTCGGGTTGTCTTTGATGTTCTTGTCAAACAATTATTATGCCTGGTTCTTTTTTATTTTTCTTCACCCTTTCAGATGAAGTTGAAAAACTAACATCCAGAACCTTCAGTGATGTTACTAACTTGACTGCTCAAGGAGAGAATCAGCCTTCTGTCTGTAATGGGTCTTTGGCAGAGTCTTCTGCACTGGCTGAAGGAGGCTTATTTTTCAGAAAGAGATTTCTTCTTCTGGGTTTTGGTGAAGAGGACGAGTCCTGCATTGCAGATATTATAAAGGAGAATGCTGGGGAAGTTCTGCTGCTGCAAAGCAGAACCATTGCAGACTATGCTGTGGTACCTTTATTAGGGTGCACAGTGAAGGCAACTGTTGGTGATGTTGTCACAAACACGTGGCTGGTAAGGGAGTTACACTTTTTCAATTCCCAAATAAACTGGTATCTGTACTAGAAGTTTGTCTTGTCAGAATGCAGTTATTGATGGCCTAAATATAAAGAAGATACTGAGATATTAGCCTCATTTCATTTGAAATGTACTAAACGAAAGCCGGCATTAAAGGCTCTGCATCTGTAGAGTGTCCTATCTGTTTCACTTCATTTTCTACAGAAGTCTTGAGTAGGACTTAATTGTCATGACCCAAGTGTATATTAGGTCTGATAGCATTCTTTCTAAGTGATGAACTCTGGAAGGAGCTAGTTGACTAATAATGATTTTAATTTGATATTTTCATTTCTTTCATGCTTATTATAGCTTTTTTTGATCTGTGGCAGAAGAGCAAGTGACCTTTATAGCTTAAAAGTCAAAGAATACTAAGGATGTTTGTCAAGAGCAGGCACATGATATAGACTACCTGCTGTTAGTAACTTTCAGTATTAGGTAACTTCCTGTGAAGTAAATCTATACAGATCCTCAGATCATGCCCTGACCTGGAAACCTCCAGTTTTATGGGAACCTCCAGGGCTGGAACTTTAGTAACTGAAAAGCTCTGAATAATGCCTCATTATGTCAAACTTGACAAAACTGACATGGTCTCAAAAAGAATTTGTCTGATCCAATGGGAAATAATTTGTCTCAGGTGTAGTGATGGAAGCAGGATTGCTCATTGTTAAGTCCATAAATGCTGTTGTAGGCTTCATTTACATTTTTCTCTCTTTCACCTTCTTGAAGATAACATGTGTGGAACAGCAGGTCCTTTTAGACATCCGATCCAATCCACTCTTCACACCAATCCTGGTAATGGAAGGAGCGACCCCTCTGGAAGATTGTGTTCTTTCTTTTAGCCAGTTCACTGGTGCTGAGAGAGACTCCCTTGTTTATCTGGCAGGACTGCTGGGAGCCAGGTATATCTCCTGTCACTGTTACTTCTTGTTCTTAAAGAGCCAGTGTGCTGCCATTATGCGTTTCATTTCTTCCATACAAATATTGGAGTTAGAGCTGTTTTGAATTCCATTCATTTACAAAACCTGGTGCTGAAGCAAGGAGGCATCATTATGTAGTTCTTCTATTTTCCTCTCTTTTAAGGAAATGTGGTCAGTACTCACACAGTCTGATTTCTACCAGAATATGCTCAGTCTCTTATTTCCCAGTAACTGAGTCTCAGCAACTTTTTACTCTGCTCTTGAGCCGATCAATGAAAGTCAGGTTTTCAGGTGTGGCCTTCCAAGTTGCTCTTTGGTTATCTAGGAAAGGACTACTGTTCCTTTTCAGTACTATCTGGCTCAGCCTCATAACCATGGTGATCCCCATTCCTAAGAAATGGTGTCCTGTTTACTTAGAGTTCATCAAGTTCTTTGAAAAACTTTAAGAAAAACATGTTTAGTCATGACATGGCAAAATCGCGTAGCTTAGAGTATCATTTGATCTGCTTTGTAACCTATTTGAACTAAATTCTTGAAGATGAGTTCTGAGTCTTGCCATCTTTTTGCAAGATTGTGCCCTTGATGATAAGAGAAAAACTGTAATATAAAGAAAACTGTTGTTCATTTGGAAATGATGCTTGTTGACTCTGGAAGGGAAGCAAGCCTGTTCCATTCATCTTGCTGAAGAATGTTAGGCCCAGTGTATGATTTGAAAATTGGATATGTGAGGATTGCTGGAGTGTAAGAAATATTGTTTTCAATGCTGGTAGAAACAAAGCATGACTGTGTAACTTGTTTTTGTTGTGGTTTTTGGTTTTTTGGGGGGGGTTTGGGGTTTTTTTGTTTTTCTTCTCTGTAGGTTAGGCTGTAAAGTGCAAAATGGGTGGCCTTAGATAACGATTCTATTGGTTCTTTTTCTGTTGCGAGAATACATTTTATAATAGTATAAATGTGCCCTAGAATAATGTTGTTTATGACTAAATGAGTGTTTTGTCAATCTAATTGTAGAGTCCAAGAATTCTTTGTGCGGAAAGCCAGTGTGAAAAAAGGAATGTTTGCCAGCACCCATCTTGTGGTGAGAGAACCGAATGGCTCCAAATACGAAGCTGCGAAGAAGTGGAATTTGCCAGCAGTCACTGTAGCTTGGCTTTTGCAGTCTGCAAGGACAGGAAAGAGAGCAGATGAAAGCAAGTTCTTGGTTGAAAATGCAGAGGCTGAAGGTTGGTTCTTAGCAAGTTAGGTAATATGATTGTGTCATTGTACTGTTTGTTCACGATAAAGAAGGCAGGTATGGTGAAATTTTTTTTCCTGACACCTTCAAAGTATTAGAGCTAAAGGATATTTTTCCCAATATTAACATAGAATTGTAGATTGGTTTGAGTTTGAAGGGACCTTAAAGATCATCTAATTCCAACCCCTTGCCGTGGACAGGGACACCTTCCATTAGGCCAGGTTGCACACGCAACCATATTTTTTCCTGAGTTATGATTACAGAAATGATACTGTGTGTTCGCTGCAAATCTGGTGAAACCAGTGGGGTCTTGTGGATATCAGTCAGTTGGGATTCAAGCTCATTGTCTTATCTTTGTCCTTTTTGGCACGTATGCTGCTCTGTAGCTTGGATGGGAATCAATGACAGATCCATCTTAGGACTTCAGGTTTGTTAGTCTGCCATGATTTGATGCCCCTCTGTTCAGTTCTTCATGGTTGTTGTTTAGATAAGAGTATGTGGGGTCTGTGTTCAAAAGAAAAACCAGTTTGCTTGCTTTTCTTTGTTTCTTTTAAAGATATTTTCATTACTCAGCTTAGCAAGACACCAGCAACTGTTAAATCTTCTGATTCAGAGCAGCCTACTCATCTCCTTGAAGCTGGAAAAAAAGGAGCTGTGACCCCTCTTGATATCAACAGATTCCAGAGTAAAGCTTTCCAAGCTGTAATCTCTCATCATACTGGGAAGACAACCCCTGTTGCACAAGAGAGACCACTCCAGAAAGAGCCGTCTTTAAATCTTGACACGCCATCAAAGTTTCTTTCCAAAGACAAGTTGTTCAAGCCTTCTTTTGATGTAAAGGTGATTTCTGCAAACTTTTTAGTCTGTGTGGCCAGTACTGTTTAAGATGTGCATAAACGTAGAAGCAGCACAGAAACCTGTGCTTTTACCCATTTTTATGCTGTTCACATACAGACTTGCCCTTTTGAATAAAGCCAGGAAAACCAGCTCCTTTATTTATATAGTTTAGTTAATGACCTGTGGACTAAATTTATTGAATAGTAAGTGCTGTAATGTTCTTAACAAAGCTCCTTTGTGCTTATTGCATCATATGCTCATGTGTCCTACACTTCAGACAACATCCAGTCAGTGTTCTTTGCATCTAAAGACTGATAAATGTAACAAGACACCTTAAAATTGCTCCAGGTATTTGGAAACAAGTGTTTGCATTTTCTGATGGAATGCTACTTTGATGACATGTTCTGATGTAATAGCTTTAGAGCAATTACAAGGCTATTGCTGCAAGCTGAAAAAATTGCTGGGGTTTTGGGTTCAGTATCTTATTCTGAAGGCCACAAAAGGCTAGAGAAACCAGCAAAAAACCCCCCTGGCACTTCGAGAGTATTTGTGCTGGAAGAGCTCTTGAATGTCTCAGGTGTGCTTTGGTAGGCTTCGGGTTAGTTTTTAATTTTCAAGGCCTTAGCTGAAAGGTTAATGCATTGAATTCCTGCAGAGTTGTTAGGTTTTTTGGGGGGTTGTTTGTGGGTTATCTGTTCTGTTGTGGGGGGCTTTCTGTTTTATTTTTTAATCCCTCTGTTCACAATAGGACAAAACATGTTGCAAATGTAGAAGAAGCCAGTGTTCTCTTTAGATAGTTCTGCTTCATGAAGAGAAAGCTCTGATAATTTTCAAAAGCAAGATATTCTAGACCAAAATTTCTCTTTTTATATAAAAAAGGACAGTGTGAAATGGTATTTTAAAGGTGCAGATAGAATCACATACTCATGCAACTCCTGTGGGGCAAGGTGCAAGTACATGAAAGTAATTGTTTGGGGTTAGGAATATCTGTGTTTGGTCACTGGCTTTTCCCCTGAGGGCAATTATCAGTGATGGCAGTGAACAAAGAGATTAATAATCTCGTCTTCTTTTTTTGCTTAAGCGGACTCCAAGATTAGGTTTATCTTGTACAGCTTTTGTGCAGTGGTACTACAGTTGCACTTGGTAGCTGCTCCTGTAGTTTGCTGTCCTGGTTCAGGAGTATGAAGTCTTACTGTATTTGTAAAACTTACACTTGAGTGGGAATTTTGTGAGGTGTTCATGAAAGTCAGTCAGTTTCTTCTTTTTTTTTTTTGGTAGGATGCTCTGGAAGCTTTGGAAACTCCTAGAGGCCCTGAACAAAAAACCAGGAAACTGAGTACACCTCTCTCTCAAGTCATCAGCAGAAACTTGAAATTGGCACTGGCAAGCAGCACAACACAGGCAGCAGCTCTTACTGCCAGCCCTCAGTTGGCTGCTGCACAGCCAGAAGTGGTAGGCAATTTGGGGGTTTAGTTGCTGGAGCATAGGTTTAATTAGGAAAAAGCTTTATCTTTTGTGATGTAAGTTCCAAAGGAATTTGTGAATTGTTATTTGTGATCTCTTTGAATATAAATTCATGTGATTATGTGTTCTTCAATGACAGTTAAAGGAAGGTAAGATAGAATAATTTTCCTTATGGAAGGCAAAGAATTTTAAAACCTTTTTCTACTGTCTGTACTACTGTCTTGAATAATAAGCAGTTGCTAAGTAACATGGCATATAAATATGTACCAATTTAGACTATATAGTATTGGAGTGAGATATCACACTTAAGAAATTCTCAGCTTCCAGCTGAATAGGATTAGATATTTTGTCTTGGACTGAAGTTTGGAGTTCTTTATTAATGCATGTGTCTTCTTTTCCTGCCTTCCTCTCTAAGGTGCTGCTCTGGTGCTTGATAGGACAAGAAAAGTGAGAAAAAACAAAAGGGTGTAGGAGGAAGGGGAGCATTTATATATTGCTTGCTATGTTAGTGCACTGCTTACTTTTGAGGAGGGTCAAGAAAGCTAATGACCTCTGGAAAGGGAAGACTACTGCTTCTTATTTTGTAGCTCCTTAGTCTTACTTGTCTCACTCCTCTACAGTGAAATACTTCAGTAGTGTCAGGTTTGATAATTCCCTAATTTCAGTGTTTAGCCTGTGATGGAAGGAGAAGACTATGTTCTAGGGAGACTGGCTGAGAATGAATCTCTTGTCTTGGCATTCCTAGTGCATGTTATGTTAATAATGCTGGGTTTTGAGCATGGGTAGGGGAGCATCAAAAACAGAGGAAGTGTGTTTATCTTACCTTTGTTGTCACTGTGTATTTTATTACATGCTTAACTAAATATTAAAGTATTTTTGTTATTGATTTGTTATTGTTAAGAAGCCTTCCAATCATGATTCTCCTGTTTTTATCCCTGCTGCTTGACCAGGAAGAAGAGCCCAAGCCTCTAGCTGATGCTGTTATATATGTTAGTAAAAAACTTAGTAAGAGGCAAAGGGAGCTGAATGCAGTAGCAGCTTCTCTTGGAGCAGACTACAGGTATCAGCCAATACAAATGGCTTCTAATAACTATGAGTCTTTGCATCCTAATATGCCTTTTGCTATAGCTAAACGTTAGATTTCACCATCTTAAACAACAGTCATCCACTTGTAATGTGAAATAAGGCCACCTTTCCCTGCCATGTTCTCAGTCCCTGTGTTCTTCATAATGTTTGTTCAGAAGTCTTCTTGAATTGCAGGTTTATTTTTTTTTTCTTTGTTTTGAAAAAGTTTAACTTTTGGATGGTTTAACATTTGCTTTATATTTTACATTTTGAATCTGATGTGAATTTGTGTGTGTTTCTCTCTGGCTCAAAACAAATTATTTTCTAGATTGTAAGCATGGTTAAGTCAGTGTTCTTAGAAAAGCTTAGAAAAAAATAGGTTGTCATGAAGAGAAACTACCAACTAACACTGGTGATTTAAGACAGAATTCTGCTTCCACTAAATCTGATTTATGCGTTTTGTTACTGACTTATTATATAAGTGTTATTATTCATGGTGTGAAGGAAGTTGCCCTTATGTTTGGCAGTAGCTTAGAAATGCTGAAGACACTTGGATTAGAGAGCAAATACTTGTTTTTATCAATTTAAGAATTAACAGTCCTCATTTTATTTCTTTTGAGCTTTAAGGAGCAGTATTTCACTTGCAGCTCAGTACGACAACAAAAGAAAAAGTTCTTATCCTGGGTCACACGTTCTTTTCAGAAACTGATTTAAAATTCCACTCACTTAAATAAAAACAAAACAAATCCTAAAGTAAAACTCCTCCTTTCCATATGTTTCCATATGTTTATCCTATTTAGTTTTATTTTCTTCAGGAATGCTTTCAAAACAGGTTGAAATTGTTCTGTCATGAAACTGAATGCTGTCTTTTCTGACAAAGAACCCACTTTCTTTTCTCATTGTTTATTGAGGCACAACAAAATAGGCAAAACTACTTTACTTGAACAAGAGACAGGACAATTTCTGAGCTGGATTTATGATACTTTTTGATAGAAATTTAGTCTTCAAGTTGTATTTTGTTCTCTTTTCCAGATGGTGCTTTGATGAAACAGTAACACATTTCATCTACAAGGGAGGACAGAATGATAACAATAAGGAGTACAAATCTGTTAAAGAACGGGGTATACATATTGTTTCAGAACACTGGCTTTTAGAGGTATGAAGCTCGTTTTGTTTCCTGTTTAAAAGTAAAGGGAAGTGGAGGCTTAAAACCAGTTATATGGCAGTGGATTTTCTGTATGCATTTATACTAAACATATATAAGGAATAATGTTTTGCATCCGCCTTTGAATTTATAAATTGAGTGATCTCTTTTCACTGATATACATTTACCTTTTTCTCCATGAGGAGAAATAAATCTTCTTCCACTGAACACTTCTGCCACATTTTTCCCAGAACGGCAACCACCTTTTTCCCCTTATGTGAAGTACTTCTTTTGACAGTGCTTTTATTGTACTTTTCCTATGTTTAGGTGTGAAACTTCTTTTATCTCAATCAGTTCCTCATCTTTCTCTTGTTAACTGATGTGCTTACAGAGTGCCCGAGAATATAAAAGGCTTCCTGAATCTCTCTTTCCTCACACTTACAATCCCAAAATGAGCTTGGACATCAGTGCAGTACAAGACATCAGGCTCTCCTCCTCCTCTAGTAAACCTCTTTCAACTGGAAAACCAGCAGAGGAAAATGAGGTATGATGTGTGATAGGAATGCATCTTCCATGAAGTCATTTGGATTCAGTTAATAGTTACTGACATATTAATAAAAACATTAATACTAATTCAGCAATGAATAGGTACTGAATCAGGTTTAGCTAGTGATTAATAGTAGCTATTTGCAGATGTTCCTTAAGGTTTTTCTGCATTTGTAATATTCATCTTCTAGGGTGATGGAGGAAAACACAGGCATTTCAGGATTTGCTTTCCAAATTTGAAAAGATAGATGTCTTTTCTTTTAGGTAGCGAGATCCAAGTTGTGAACTTGCTTTAGTAGACATTAAGCCTGCGGAATAGGAGTTGTCACCCATGTTACTGTTCACTGTTCTATTGTCATTGCAGTAGCAGAAAGGCTATATTTACTCTGAGGCAATATTAGTAATCTTCAGAATTTATACAAGTGTCAGACATGGATAAAAATAATTTTAAAAATGGTGTTTGAGAAATCTACTTGTCTTCATTGGTTTTAGATTGTTCCAGTGGATGAAGATGATGCTGACGATGATGTAACTACTGACCAAATAAAGGAAACAGTCACTATAGGGGAAGAAAAAATTGTAGCAAGTGAATCCAAAGGAGGTAAATGTGAATCACTGTTTTCATAATATTTATGTAATATCAAACTATCAGTATGAGTCTTTGCAGTTCCAGGTGCTGAATTTTAAGATCTGGAAACTTTAGACAGAATATTTATATACTGGTCAAGTACAGTTAGCTTTTATTGCTGCTGGATGCCAGGAAAGGGTTTTCCTCTCTATTTTAAAGATCTTGACAGCCTACAAGAAAATCATGATAATTCATTGGAAGATACTTAATTGCCATTTCGTTGTTTTTAAAACACTAAAGTTTGTCCTTAATGTGACAGATTGTTGTTTTGGAGTATATGTTTCGTAAATAAATGTGTTATGGAAGAGTTGTGGATCTAAGTTAGATTGTGTGAGGAAATTCAGAAGTGAGCCAAATGGAGATTTCTCCTTGTGTCTAAAAATAGGTAACTTGTGGCATATGTAGTTTTCCTAGATACTCTTACCCAAGTACTTTTCCCCTTTTTAATGTATAATCTGTCCTGGCGGAGGAGGGAGGTTGACTGGAATTTCAGTTTTCACTGAAACAGTGAGCAGTTGTTCACTTTTCACTTGTTACAGTTATAAGAGTTGTGATATTTGAGTTTTGTTTCTTCTCTTAAGTTTTAACCCAAGCACTAGAAATGAGGGAGAACTTCCAAAGGCAGCTGCAGGAGCTCATGTCTGCCACATCACTAGTGAAACCACAAGGGCAAAGAGGATCCCTTTCCAGGAGCAGCTTTGATGGTTCTCCAGCCACTCCTGATAGCGCACGGTCTGTGCGAAATGGCCGCAGCAGGGTCTTGGAAGCTCTAAGGTATTGATTCGTATTTAAATGTATCTTGTTTTGTCCTTGCATGTGTTTAGACATTGATTGAAACATGAATAGGTCTACAGGGTTTTCAAATGTGTTGTCTGTTTCTACTGATGTGCTTGAGTTGCTTCTCTTGAAATTCAGAATCTTTAACTGGATATGCTAGGTAAAGTCAGAATGTTGTCTTAATCCATAATGGGTATCTTTTGTTTTTTAAAAAAATCAGAATAGTATGATTGGTTTTAATGTTCAGTTTTTGAACTGGCTTATTTTCTTTCTCTTCAGATTCCTTAATGTTCTTATAGATTTTGAAGAAAGTGTTTATGAATGCTTACATAGGTCATAAAGAAGTAGTAGGTATTACTGCAGAGCACCTCTGTGAATGTTTCTTCTCTTTTATTTTTCTTTTCTTTCCAAATGGAGAACAGGATTTGAACTCCATCAGCATTGATGTGCAGTAAGAAAGTAATAGAACCCTTGCAAAATTATTCATTTAGCTTGGTGTTTATTTGCAAATAAATAGGCTTAATAAAGAATAAGGTATGCTGATTTTGTAATAACTTATTAATATGCGTATAATGAAAATATCTACTGGTACTTTGAGTGCCTTTTTCAGCCATGCTGACACTTAGATTCATAAAGCCAGGATGCTTATACTGAAGTTTTTCCCTTTCCCAGACATGATTTCTAATAATGAGGTCACTTGGGTGCTGCAGTTGGTGTGATAATTTACACATTGCCTTCTGGAATGGAAGTCTTCTGTAAAATGAGTATGTAAGGTATCTGTGGTTTTTCCCTTAGGCAGTCCCGCCAGACACTGGCAGATATAAACACGGAGCCATCCCAGAGTGAGCAGATCATTTGGGATGATCCTACTGCGAGGGAAGAGAGAGCAAGACTTGTCAGCAACCTTCAGTGGCCTAATAGTCCTTCTCAGTACCCTGAGCAAGGTCAGAGTAACACCAATAAGAGCATGGATGAGTCTGCCCTCAAAGGATCTGTACCCGATGCAGAGATGGCTGGTATAGGTAAAATTAGAAATGCAATATCCTTGTTCTGTGTGACAGGCATGCATTTGGTCTTAGGGCCTTTTAAAATACAGCAGCATTTGAGTTCTACTTACAAAAAAAGTGAGCATTGTTGGCATTTCTCAAATGCCAAAAATACAGTTTCACATCTTTGAGCTCCATTATGTGTTGCTGTTTTTTAAATAGAAGCTTTTCCATCCATTGGTGGTCAAACACCAAGGCAGTGCTTGTCTAAAAATAGACTGCTGTGGTTCCAAAAAACCCCAGCAACTTCAAAGACTTCATAAAATCTTCCAAGCTGTTTTGGATTTTTTTATTTTTTGAATCACATCTGGTTTCCAGGTAACACCTCAGGTAAGTATAGTGGAATTCAAATAGGAATGCCATTAATAAAATCTTTTCCACTGTAGTGGAAATATTTATAGGTAAAGAATTGGGGTACAAGATTAACTCATGGACCCAAAAAACCAAGATGTGTCAAGTTGCTGATGGACATGCTGGGGTCAGGATTCAGTGAAGATACTTTATTTATGTGCCCTGTTCTTCTTGAAGTCTAAAGTCTGTTGCTATGACTACAGAAGCAACATACCTGTTCCACCAAAACCAGATGTTTTTTCATCTGTTTTTATTTTCTTTCTGTTCTGAGATAGCAGGATCCTTTATTTCTCTCTCCCTGCTGCCACCAACTCTTTCCCTCAATCTACTTGTACAGTTTCTGTGGCAGAAGTCTTCCTGAAAACTGACCTTGTCCTAGAGGAGGTTGAAGAAAATTAGATAAATTCATTCAATTATTTTTTGGTTCAACCAAATTAGTGCAGTTTAGCCAAAGAAATCAGGTCATTTGAGGTTTTCAGGTGGTTTTTTTTAAAGCAAGGCATTCAGGGACATGATTGCAATATTGCTGTTGGTGGTTTGTGGTATAAGGAAGAGCATCTTTATGAAAGGTAGGTGAAATATAACTGTACATGTTGTAGCAGTAATTGTGGGGGTTTTTTTATTTATTTTTATTTTTTACTTCATACATAATTATATTCTGCCAAAGACAAGTCATGCAACAACACTTTGCTTTCACAGCTGTTCCTGAGGCTGGGGATGGAGATGTGATTGAAGGTCTAAAGAATCCCATATGTAGAGATCCTGAAACACCAATTAAAGATAACTTGATCCCCACTCCACAGGCCCCCAGCATTGCTTTCCCCCTGGCTAACCCTCCTGTGGCACCAGAGCCCAAAGAAAAGGTTTGTCAAAATGAAATAATATTTATGATGATTTGTGTTCTGAGAGATGCAGTAATACTTTAGAAATTTTGAATTTGATGGTAAATATAAAATGTGAAGATCTGCATTTGAACTCTTGAGGTGGATTACTTTTGTGCAGTTCTATTCTATTCTCTTTTTTCTATTCTTTTCAATACTCCCCCTTCCTTTGAGATTTTGAACAAGTAATATTTACTAAAAAAAATAAAGCTTGTTTATTTAGACAAAGAAAGCTTTTTGTCCTGTTAGTTAGTGCTGGAATGCTAAGGCAGGCTTTGGAGTGAAGAGTTACTATGTGTATTACTTGGAACTCCTCCAGCCATGTTAGGATGATGGAAAAAGACTTAGGCCTTTGTTTCTTTGGTGGTATCTGGAATTTTATGTTTAGGTACAAATGGGAAATTATTTTTCTGCCAAAACCTGGTTTAAAATTCAGTTTTATTGTGAATTTGGAAAGGGAAAGGAAAATGAGCTTATAGTCTTGCCTGCAGTGTGTCACTTGATGCTCGAACTTTCAGCAGCTCTGTGTCTTCAGAGGCATAATGTGTCATGTTAGTGGATAGGCCCTCAAAGAATATAGAATTCCAACTTGATAGAAAGTGAGTGAATGAGGCACTGTGATAGATCAATGCTGATTTCTTCATGTGTTCAACCTGGCATTCTGTGATGTGAATGAAGGATTAGTTGTTATGACAGATTAGTCCAGCTGTGCCCTGAAGAAAGGGGGAATCAAGAGGATGTTCAAGCAGGAGCCTAAGGATAATTTGATGAGATTCAAGCTTTTTGTCAAGTGACTGACAGGTTTGGTTCTGCTTTTCCCAGCTAAAAGAAAACTAATATATAAATAACCCAGAATATTTGGCAGAGAAATAGTCAGCTGTCAACCTATTCGTTCTGTCATATTTTCAAAATCTGTTACTGTACCTCTAGGTTGTTACAGAAGATAAGAAGGCTGACGAAGAAACAGAAAAACTCCGTAGATTTCAGCTGTCTTCTCTTAATCCTCAAGAAAGATTTGATTACTGCCACCTGATTGAGGAATTAGGTACCAGATATTTGTGAAATGCAAAGAATTGTATGTGTCTCTGTGTGTCTGCTCAGCTGTGGCATGTTGGGGACAAGAAAGCACTTCTGTTAGTGATTCATCAGATTTGAGGTCTCAAATGTATGGCTTTCTGTGCTTGTGAGCAATTCTTTGAATATAGTACTATTATTATGTGAACGATCAGCTTTGCCATAAAACAGCAATGGTTTTGTCTTCTGATAGTTTTCTTTTAGCTGTCTTCACAACAGCCTCATTCTTTACTGTTGGGAGTGCCCAGGATGGGCTGTCTTCTGGTATCTCTCATTCCTGTGTGTTGCAG
This sequence comes from Falcunculus frontatus, assembly GCA_013398115.1. Taxonomy (NCBI): domain Eukaryota; kingdom Metazoa; phylum Chordata; class Aves; order Passeriformes; genus Falcunculus; species Falcunculus frontatus. The sequence goes on from VZRV01002221.1 coordinate 24,503, forward strand.
TTGTACTTTACGGAGCCACTCTTTCCTGGCTGCTTCTCCCTCCCTAGCAGCTTCTGCCCATGTTGTTGAGAGTGATAATACTCTCAATGTAAATTTGAGTTGAGTTTTCATCTGGATTCAAATAATTCTCACTTTGAGTTGATCCTTTCTGTGTACAGCATGATGCTTAGATAATCTGAATCAAATTCATTCCTCAATTCAAGGTGGAATAGTACTTGAGAAACAGTACTTTGATCCAAGTTGCACACACATTGTTGTGGGACATCCTCTTCGGAATGAAAAATTCTTGGCTTCGATGGCAGCTGGAAAGTGGGTGCTTCATCGTTCCTACCTGGAGGCGTGTAGAGGAGCTGGCTGCTTTGTTAAGGCATGTGACCCTATCACTAGGACATTACTGTGTTTTACATTTTTGCATTTATTTTTGTTTTGCACTACTAGGAAAAGACAACTTCTCAAAACCAATTTGTAGTTTAAGGTGCCTAACCCATGGGATTTTTAGAGAATCCAATATCTGAGAAGTTTTTAGCCAGCTTTGTCTGAAAACTAATCCTGGACCAAACTCCTGATGTAAGATAAATGAAATACCTATGTTTTTTATAATAGCTTCTTAAAATTGAGTCTTTGAATACCTTTTGGTAAATTCTCACTGGTATCAGCTAAATTTACATGGCTCTTGTTAAACCAGAGATAAAATCTTGATCCTTTCAATAACTAAACATACATTATTTTTAAACAACTTGATTCTATAACCATACGTATTTTTGAACTCTACCTCTTCCAATGCCTCCCTAACTGTTAATTTTGCAGTTCTCCTGGGTCAGGCAGTTCTTTTACATTGACCAGGCTAACTTTAAAATAATGCCTGTAGACCGCTTCATATCCTTAAAACCAACTTTCATTATTTTGGAAGACACTGCAGAAATATAATCAGTGGTGTCCAGTGTAGTGAGTTGCTTTGTCCCGCTGTTGAATTCTATTGTAGATGTAACTGCAAGAGGAATCAGGTTGTGTACATGACTTGATGTCACAGAAAACATGAGTTAATTTAGATACACATGTGCAAATAAGAGCCATATCTCAAATTTTACCTAGAGCTATTTTGGCTAGATAAAATCCATGTATCTAGCTGGAGTGAGATGGGATTTGTTTCAGGGTTTTATGTTTTCTATTTGGTGTGGGTTTTTAAAATCTTATTTTTCTGCTGGTAAAGTTGGCAGGACTGCTTTGTAATTCAGGCTTACGGTTGTTTCAGGAAGAAGACTATGAGTGGGGAAGTAACTCTGTACTTAATGTTTTGTCTGGAATCAATGTAAACCAGAAGAAACTAGCACTGGCAGCCATGAGGTGGAGGAAAAAAATTAATAAAGGGACACAAGAAACTGGTATTGTTGAGGTATATAGATACTCCTGTAATGTAATCTGTACGATGTGGGTGGACAGGACAGGGATTGTCACCGAGGAACTTAAAAACTTAAGTGTCAAGGGAAGGTAACCTGTCTTGTTATCAAGAACAAAATGGCTTGATATATTCTAGTTAAGTAATTCTGGTTTTTAAAAAACTTTCTGTGCTGGTACATTACAAGTCTTAGTCTCTTCTGAATCAGTGTTCATGTTTTGCAAAGCTGGAATGTGGCTACTTATGTATGTAAATGTCCCTCAGCCAGGAAGATGTTTAGGCTTCAGAGCTCTGACTGGAGAGCTAACCTAACTCAGCTCTGCTAGGAAACCAAAACTGGTTGCTGGTTTCATAGTCTTTCAGTGAGATTTTTGGAAGCGAGACTTAAACTCCCCAAAGCCTTTCAACTCCTCTCAAGCACTGCAGCTGAGGATTCATTGGAAGGTGTTGTTTCTATTATGTCAGGAAAAATCTCATGTGTGTTTTATGATAACTTTTTTAAAAGGAATGCTTGTAACAAATCCTCCGCGTCCTTTGCCTACTTGGAAACCCCACTGAGTGTTTGTAGGAGGCAACCAGTTGGCCCTCAGCGCTGTTACTGTAACTAAGTGCATGGTGGGGGAATAGAGGAAAATGTTTCCAAGTAACTGGGGGTTTTTTAAGATAAGATTTCTCTCAGTGTCTGGTGTTCTGGAAAGCATATTCTCTGCCAAGGGTCTTTCCTTAGAGGGGGCTGGGTGGCAAGCTGCTGACTGCGGCCCAGTATCTGTATGTTCTGTGGAATTTTTTTCTGGCGTGTACACTTAAAGGCAAAACTAGGTAATTGCAAGTCTTCATGTGATAGATATTCTCAAAAGGGATAAATTATAGATCCATTAAGCCTTTGTACTTTTTCAGTACCAGCATACTTTTGACTAAATTGTCTTTTATCTAGGGAGCTTTCAGTGGTTGGAAAGTGATCCTGAACGTTGATCAAACCAAGGAAGCAGGATTCAGGCGCCTTCTTCAGTCAGGAGGAGCAAAAGTATGTAGTTGTTTGAAAAAAATAATGGAATATGTATTTGTTTAAATTTTTTTCTTTCTGTTTAGTTATGTGCTGGGCATTTTTCATGTGAGTAAAAGGTCTTAATGAACAAAATTGCTTACACAGGGTAGCTGAGAAATGGTCAAAGGGTGGGAGGAAAAACCTTTGTCATCTTCACTTTGCAAGTGGTCAGGCAGAGCAGCTTGTCTGAGGTTACACAAGTCAGTAGTGCTGGTGGGAATTGAGGATAGAATTTCTGTGTCCTGCTCTGATGAGAAGGATCACCCCTCTGGACAGGTATATGATGGTACAGAATGCACCTGTAAATGGTATTTGGTTTCCCATTAGTTTCTGTTAATTTGATGAGTGAAATTAAAGGTCATGAACTGCATTTGTCTTGGGGAAGAAACACAACTAAACTTTCGCGGGTCGTGTTTTGTCTGTAGGTTTTTTCTGGTCATTCTGCGTCTCTCTTTAAAGAAGCGACTCACCTCTTTGCTGACTTCAGTAAATTGAAGCCAGACGACTCCAGGGTTAACGTGGCAGAGGCGGCAGCCCAGGGAGTGAACTGCCTCAAACCAGAGTACATCGCTGACTACCTCATCCAGGTGGGCAGGCCCGAGGGCTCCCTGCCCACCACACAGGCCCAGCCCCCTGCAGGGGACTGCTGCTCTGCCAGTCACGGGCCTGCTTTGCCAGGAATTGTGGCCACACAGTGCCTGTGCTGAGGGCTTGGATCTGTGGCCTCAAATTTATGCTCTAACATGACTTGTTCTGGTGCTGGCAGTGGGATCTGTTGCAGGGTAGGGAGCTGCTTGCAAAACATATTCACAATGTAGGTGTGTAATGTTTGTTTTGGTATTTTCAGTTTTAGACAACTAATGAGCTGTGTCTGTTCTCTCAGAAGCTGCTCTTCTTGCTAACCCACTCTTTTTTTCTTTCTCTACTGAAGGATCCACCTCCCCCTATGGAGTCTTACTGCCTGCCAGAAGCCCAGTCTTACCTTCAGAATAACTCAGATCTTGGAACCGGATTATCCCAGAAAAGAAAAGCACTGGGAGAAATGAGCAGAGTCAAGCGATCCAGAATACACTAAGCATATTCTGTTCTTAATTTGTACATTTTTAAATTCATATTTATATTTTTTCATTCTTGCCCAAAAAATTAAAAGCTTTGAGTTTCACTTCTAACTTGTCCTGAGATTAAAATAAATTTGCAATAATACTTACAGGAAAAATTGCTTTGGTTACCGGTAGCATCTAAAAATACGGCAAGAATTCATCCAAAAAATACTTTAACATGTCCAGACTATCTCACTAGTGATTGTATAATGATAGTTAAGAAATAATTTTTAAAATGCTTATCACATCTTGTATCTGTGTGTTGTGCAGAAAATACCAATGGATGAGAATTCCACTGCATTTCCCGTGTAGTAATGGACTTAGATTTTTACATTAATTTTTCATCTTTTGGTATTTTCTATTGGAAGGGAAGAGGGAAACTGGGCAAAAAGAACTGGCTTGTAAATTTTTGTACTAATAGAGGGTATAATAAATTATTTCTATAGATCACAGGTGCTGTTGCTGCCATCCTGAGTGCTAATGAATCTGGTCAGCAACTGTAGAAACAATTCTGTTACTGAAGAGGTCAAGTTTGTCTTGACCATGTTCCCTGTTTCAGTCTGTGACAGGAACTAGAGCCAGACAAAGACTTCAGTTTCTGGTAGCTGGAAGAAATGTTCTTAGTCAGACAACCACAGTATTTGACAAAGTGTTTGACCTTTTCAGTAACAGTGGGGTCTGAGTCTGTATTTACTGAACTTCGTGTATGTGAGTGCACTGTCTTAGTCTGGGCAAAAGTGTGCTTGTGGAACCTGAACAGCTGTATTTAAGCAGCTGGAATTACTATAGCCTGTTTGAATAGAAAAACACAGCATCCAGTTGCACAGGACCAGCAGCTACACAATTCCTGCAGCTGCTGTGAATCCTGAGGCAGGGCAGAAGCAGCTAAAATCAGGTATGTACCAACCCGTGGTGAAACCAGTAACCTGGGATCTGAGTGCTACATGTTCTCCAGTGTGCACTGCCCTGGTGGACACTGCATTGAAGGCAGAGGGGAGGCAGGACAGTGAGGGAGTGCTGGTGGAACAGGAGCAGAAAGCAGCCAGAGCCAGCTCCTCTTCTGCGCTGGGCCTTGAACACCACCCCGACATCCAGTGCGCTGCTGTCCATATGCCACACAGAGGGGGGAACACAACACAAGAAAGACAAACTTAGGAGATGTAAATTCAGTTGGTGCTGTTAAGATAAATTTATTTTCTTCAGCTTTCTTCACAGGAAACATCACGAAAGTGCTTTACAGAGTTTGAATACCATTACTCTACCATGGGACAAAAGGCCAACAGGTGTGTGCACTGCACAGTTAAAAGTTGTCATATGTGGAAGCCATGATAGGTAAACCAGGGTAAAAAAAAAAATCTACTGACAAAAATATATATTAGTTCAGGATTTGAACTTAAGTTATGACTATAAACATAATTATGTAAATATACAGGCATCATTAGGTTCCTGTGTTAACTGTGGGGGCCACACAGGGATTCTCAGAAACAGATCATATTGAACTCTGCTGAAACAGTTTCTGCTGTGCTCTATAGGCTTCCAGCCAAACCATTTTCCCAGCCAGGCAGTATCATTCTTTCTTTTGCATTGCACACAATTATTTTCATTTCTTCACAATTAAGTCTGATGCTGGTACATTGTTGAAAACAAATTCAGGGGTTTTTTTTCCTCTTCAGTTACAGAGAGATCCTCTTAAAATTCTTCCCTCAGTAATCTCTTCATTAAAAAAAAAAAGCTTTAGGCTAGATCCTGCTCTCCAGGTAATATAGCTTTGTTTAAGCTAGAATGTTACCAGTCATGCTCTAGGTTTCAGTTCTTCAAGGAGATTGCATTTACTTGCTAGGCAATTTTGCAATGTTTGTGATACTACAGCCCTGACAAAAAACAATGCAGCATGATCAAGACTCAGGAGTCCTTGCCTGCTGCTTTCTGAGTAAGTGGTGAATAATTCAGGCACCTGACTAAGAAATTCTTGGCATGGTAATAATGTAGATGAACAGAAGAAGGAGGAATACTCGAGGGCAAAGAGAGGTCAAAGCCAAGAGCATTTTGCTGAGTTTTGAGTTCCAGGAGAAAAAAATTAGCAGAGCCCATTACCTAGAAAATACTGTCATGCCAGTTTCCAAAGCCACTTTGCCCTTTACCCAATTCCCAGAGTAGAGACACAGTGCATGGTCAAAGAACTTGTCAGTCCTGAAGGTTACCGGGCAGTTAGTAAGTAACAGTACGGAGCTACCGTGGCAAGACAGGGCTTTGGTGAGTGTAGCAGCAGAGATGAGTCTTCCAGAGGTGGGGGATAGCCTATGATGTATTACATTCTAACAACTCTCAGATTCATTGGCTCTGTTTTCCCTCCCGCACCCTCAAAAAGTAAAAAGTCCCAACTCCCTTCGGCCAACTTAATCAACTGCCAGCAGCCTCAACTGTTTTCTGACAGAATACCACTGTAATGGAACACCTAACAGATACAGTTATTTGGATGCAAAAGCCAAGGTACATTCTTCTCAACCGAGTATCATCATTAGTACTGGAAGGCAGCTGCTCTCTGGGATGTGGTACTCTGAGGTAATGCAGCTCTCAAGGGCCAGGCTGTGCATCCTACCAGGCTTGAGTCTGCCCTTATGACACATCCTTTGTATCTGTAAACATAACATGACTGGGAAACGCAGTCAGCACTTAAAGACAACATCATTTACAGCTCCATGCTCTTTAAAGCACAAGCTGATGAGAATGAAGAGATGAAACAAACCACAAAGACTAAGCCTGCCCTCCAGTGTTGCTTCATCTCAAATACTGTAATGCAGTTTCAATATCCAGTTAAATACTACTACAGCTATATTAGACTAAGCATAGCTGAGCCCATGTGGTTGCTGGTCAGAGACTAATAGTAATGCATCTGCTTCAGCTCTGGCACAAAGAGGAGAATAACCCAGAAATTTAAAACAAGTTTCTATGGGGCTTGTTCACTGGCACTTGATTCTGGCTGTTACACCTAAACGTCAAGTGACATGATCTCAAATAACATTTTAATGAAACTGACCTTGTGTGGCAGAAATAACTCCATTCAAACCAGTGAAGTTAAGCTCTGGGAGACCAGACATATATTTTGCCTTTTTCTGAATAAATTTGTTCTTTTGTATCAGCCAGTTTTTATGGTTTGAATCATTTTGCTATGGTTGTACATACTGTGAAAGAGATACAGAATAAGTGGTTTGTTTTAATTTAAAAAGGGAAGCTTATGACAATATTTTAACTAACAGTTTTCTATAGGCAAGTTACTTGAAATAAAGCAGACAGATGTAACGTGATGACTTCATTGCTGTAACTGAGCTAGAATGGAAATTCAGTACAGAATATAGGAGACATGAAAAGGAACAGAAAACATCAGATTGAGTAAAAATTAGTAAGCACTTGCCATGCTACTCACTGACCAGAAGAGTGAGTCATATACATAAAACTGAAGACTTCAGTACATCAAATGGCAAAAGCCAATCCCCATGGAAGTTATTAAGTTGATGGTAATTGCCAGGATACTCTAACCGACACTGTAAACTTGGCAAATCAGGGGCAGGTGAGTTGTCAACAGAAAAAAACAAGGCAATAAATACTGGAAAGGTTTTAAACCACTCATACATGCTCTGGTAGTAGTAGTGACATGAGTCTGAATTAGGTGTGATCTTTCAGGGGGACGATCTAGGCATCACCATGGGCAGCTTGATGAAGACATCTGCTCACTGTGTAGTTGCAGTCAAGAAAGCGAGTAAGATGTTAGGCTGTATTAAAGACAGAACAATACGGAAAAATATTACAGCATCTATTTCTCTTAGAGATCCTCAATGAGTATTTGCTGTTTCTTCAGCACCTTAAAAAAAGTGACATATTAGAAAAATACAGGCAGGAAAGTGATAAGAAAATGGTAGAAGCAGCTCCTCGGAGTTGGAAAGACAGTAAGACTAAGGTAGTTTATTTGTTAAGAGGGGCAGAGATGATAAACATCTTAAAAGCAATTCTCCTTCCCAGCATATAACAAGATCTATACTTCAAAGTCATTTTAACCCACCTACCAATATATGGACCTTAATATCACTTATTACCATCAATCATCACAAGTATTCCAAAAAGCCCCATGTTACTCTTCAGTGCTTATTATTCAGTGAGTTAAACATTTCCTCTGAAGCAACTGCCACAGTTTGTTCAAGTTTAACAGTAATCATTTCTGACAGAGAACTGTCACTGCTGATGCACATTAACAACTGTCTTAGAGATGCTGCAATGATGAAAATATCAGTAAGAGAAGGTAACTGCTGGGCCTCATGTCTGTCCAGGGCCCACCAGAGCTCTCATTTGTCTGCATGCAGGCCACCATCACGTTCTCTGATTTTTTTGAAGCCCCATTGTAAAAGCTGAGCAATGAACCTTGATATCACCAGCAAAAGCAGACAAAGGCATATTTGTAAGTTGCTACTTCATGTTACTTCAGCTGCAGTTAATGGATAAATCAGGAGATAATAATAAAGAGGGTAATTACCTCTGCTGTATCTGTATTCCTTCCTCCTACCTATCCCTTTTGTTTCCCCCCTCAGTCCTAGTTTTTGATAATTTCTTCCCTTTGTTTATATCATAAAAACCCCTTCATGGCTAACTATTTCCCTTTTGTTCATTCCCTTCCTCTACAGTTTGCCTTAATACCAGATTTTACAAGTTTAGAAGATTATTCTCTCTCCCCATTTCCCTTGTAGCTGCATGCCACTTCAACTTAAATAAGGGAAAGAATAAAGAGCAGGAAAAAGGTCTTTACACATGGAGAGAAGAAGAAAAATACATTCCTATGACAAAATACCACTTAGTATCAGGAGTGAACATTTCTGGTTCACATGATCTGAACAAACTTTAAAACAGCCACATTATAAGAGATGGCTATCAACTGTGAGCAGGATTTTATTTCAGTCATGGGGTTTACAAAATATAGCAATATTGGTTTTAATATGTTCCACATAAAAACAAAGAGCCTCATATTAATATGCCATTTGGGTTGCACAGACAATTGAAGAGAGGAAATACCAGTTAAGAGTGCTCAGCCTGAAGTTTTCCTTACCCATACATACTAAAATAAGTCTAATTACATAATAATTAAATAGGACGTATATTACATTCCACAGAAACAAGCTTTTGCCAAAATAGTATTAAAATACTGCAATAAAAGCTAATATAAAGATCTTTTAATAAAGATTTTTAGTCCTCTGTAGAACCTTCCATCAGCCCCAGCCTTTGACAAAGAACAGCTTTGGCCTCACAACACCCCTGTGAGGTAGGTTGTTGGTTTTTTGGTACAGCTGGGGAAACTGAGGCAAAGTGAAACTAAATTACTTGAACATAGCAGCTCAGTAGAAAACCAAGGCCAAATCCCACTCTCTTGGTCCCATGCTTCCCATGCTCTTGCTACGAAGCAGGCTTGGCTTCTTTTCAGTGCACACAGTTGTTTTAGATGATACTCTCCAATCCAATATTCCAGACACACTACTTTTCCTGGTGACTCATTAATACTGTGATATGTTTTTAGTATTTGTATTCTGGCTAAGCAGAACTTCACTGAAGTGAACACTGAACTTCATTAACCTTGCTGCATCAACACATACTCTTAAGCAACTGAAAATAAACCCATGATGTATGTACCATTTAGAAGCTACTTCACCAAAAAAAGTCTTCATAGATATTTGAAACAATGTCTCAGCCTTTTATCATGCAGAAGTGAAAAATAATTTTCCTAAATACACAAGTTACTTCCTAAGAGGATTGTTGAGCCATCTTGAAATTTGTCCTCAGTTCTCTCTTTAGGCAACAGGTCAAACAGCTTCATACCAATGCAAAATTCTACCTTCTCTCTGAACAGGTTCTCCCAATTTGTTGAAAGGAAGAAATAAAATGGGCTGCCTTCCCCAAGTACTGAACTTCAAACAGTTTTGCTGATTTAAAGTCAGATGAATCTGTCACTTGTGCAAGTAGTACCTACCCACACAGCACTTGTACTATCCAATATCTTACACTCCACTCCCTGCCTCAGGCTATGCACTTAATGCTATCATTTAGAAAACAGCCCTCCTAATCCTTCTCTTCTTATAGCACCTGTTTTATTTGCATCATTTCCACTCTCCCTCATTTATTTGTTTATTAATCCTCCTTCCTGCTCTATTTCACTTCAAACAACATGGTAGAACTACAGGTAATGCTTGAGAAGCCAAACTTCAGATACACAATATTTATGACTCAGACTCCTCAGTTCTGTTTTCTGCTGTCATTTCTTCCTCCATCTGCTAGAGCTTGCAAGCTCTCATATTAACCTCAATATAGACAAGCTGTCTTTTTAACTTTTTCTGTAGTTTATCTGCAAATATGTCAGATTTCCTCCCCTCTGTACATACCTAATTCATATATCTGAAGTTTAAGTACACATATTTTCCTATACTGCCAAATAAAAGCCCCTATTTATCATTAAAAACAAGTTGTAACATTAAAAGCTGAAAACACAGAGAGAGAATTTGGGAACTAAGTTACAGTCAGGCAACAAAACCTGGATCGTGTGTGTTCAAAAAGATTTTATAGTACACAAGGTGGTTTTGGTATAATTTAGTTTCTTGGGCCACTGAGGTATAAATTTCTGACCGTGTCAATATTGGAAAGAATAACATTACTACCTCGTAAGTAAGCAACCTTATTTAAGCACAGGAAGCTCTATTAATCCCTGCTCCATCTTAGTTAGGGAATTTGACAGAAAACCACAAGCAAGTTTAAAACTGCTCAACCAGGCAGAAATTAAAAAGGCAAAAAGCTACAACTACTGCAAAAGCTCAGATAAGCAAACGCCAAGATGTGCAGCCCAATCAAATTTATATTGTGTTTACTTGACCTGAACAGCACAGGAGTCTCAGCCATGGTGTGGGGAAAGTTTCCAAGAGCTGACAGATGCAGTCAAATACCAAAAGCCCTATTCCCTGTGATGTCAGGCCTCTAGCACAATTTGTACCATTAAAAATTCATCTAAGTTACTGTGGACATGACTGGTAAAGCTAGCTACAAATACAGAACTGAAGTAACAGGAGACAGTCACTTTTAGTTGCCAATTCCTCTTCATTTGTGAATAAGATTAAACACGACACAGCTAAACTGGGAGAGGTGGGGAGGGGCAAAACGAATCCTCTCCTACATTTATCATCAGCTCAAGTAAATACAGATTCCAGATACCTACAGTAGGCATTTGGGAAGTCCAACTTTATTAAAATTACCTAGTTTTTAGCATTTTAACATCCTTAAATACAGACTGTATCATTGAGAAACACCAATCCAAACTGTTCTTTTCCCAGTAAGCACTGGACATTCCAATGTTCTACCAGCAAGCTGGTAACTTTATGGCTGTGTTTTATTGTAAGCCACAGAAATAAAAACCTTTAAACTGGAAATTAACAAGCAACCCACCATAAAAGCTTGTCACAGGCCAGGGAGTCCCTGAAGTGGCACACAACTGCATTAAACTGACTGGCATTAAGGATCTCATTTCTACAACTGACAACCCTTCATTTATGGAATAAACCTTCAACGAGCATTTTGAAGGAATGAAAAGGACATTCTTAGCATGCCTCGAATGAATGCAACAACAAACCAGATAAAGTTGAACTTCAGAGTCTCCAAAGCATACCAAACTTCCACAGAGGACTGACTTTCAAAATTTCAGGCATGCAGAACAATTACTTGGTACAAGGAAGATACTGACAATTGGCATTTTGATAGTTGCTGGCAGCTATATTTAACACGAGAAACAATCTTTTAAAACAGTTTAACATTCTGTACTACAGAAATCTGCTGCATTTCCAATTTTTTTTCCTTATGCCTCCAGAAAGAAACCGGAATGATATGCTTGAGAGAAGCCCCCAAAGGAACACCTTTAGTTATCAGTACCTGATGGGCTCCAGTGATAGCAGCCATCGAGAGGTTGGGTTTTTCTTCCCCATTCCTTAATTTAGCAGAGGTACTTTTAAGTGAAAAGCAAATCAAAGCTTCATTCACACTCAACTCACAATCTCAAACCAGTCCTATATGGTGGGAGTAACAAGACGCTGTGCCAAACAGCAAACTAAACTTCTATGTATAAATAAAAGTTTTATTAATATGCTCTGCTATAAGCTCTGAAATAGAGCCCACCTGACCATAAGGACAACTGCTCACTCCATGACCTATCCCCTAAGAGATCCAAATGCTCTGTATCCTCTGCTATTATACAGTCATAACCTCAAACTAAAATGTAAAGACTCACTAGACTCCAGAATCCATGTATATTTCCATTTTATTTGATTTGAAACTTTTACAGGGTTTTCTTGAACTGCCAGAATTCATGCCCAAAAAACCTCAGATAAAGGTGGTACAATGGACAGTCTCATCTACCCTTCACACAGGAGACTAAAACTCTATTCATGTGCATTAGTGATCTCAATCTCTTTAGAGCATCAGGAAAAGCATTTTAAGACTTCACATCTCTACCCCATCAACTGACATGTCCATTTACCACGAATTCCACAGAAATTGTGACAACAACAGTTTTGCTGGCAACAATGGATTTTCAAGGAAGATACATGGCTCAGAGTACAACGTATTGGTATCAGTCTTTGAGCGGGGTTTTGTTTCCAAATGAAGTCTCCAACTTTAGGAATAGTCTCTTGAGCCCTCTCTTTAATAGCAGCTTCTAGCAGAATTTTTATAGACAGTTAACTCTGTAAGGGCAAGGCCAGTTTTAGTCTGTGCACGAAAGAACCAGGTGAAATCCCAGCCCCACTGAAGTCAACAGCAAAATCTGCATTGGCCTCAGAGAAGTAAATTTAAAGCAAGTCAGCAGTTAGTCAAAGGGAACCCAGCTGGGTGATTCCTGAACTATCCTTATCTTCTGCACATACACAGTACTCCCACACAGGTAAGCAAGCTTTGTTTTGTTCCCTTGTTTTTCTTGCCATTGGCAACTCTTATGGACGTTGGGTCTATTTTTTGGCATTTACTCTGAGAAACCTCAACACTGGAGCACACCACTATTGTACTTATTTTCCTTCTGGTGTAAAAATTCAGAGAAGAGAAAAACAGTTACAGCAGAACACTTCTGGTACTTGACAGGTTTGGTTCACTGAAACAGTTACAGGCAATGTCCTATATTCCTAGTGTACCAGTGCCATTGTGCCTACTTCCACTGAATTAAGTAACTTAAAGAAGTCACTGCCTTCCACCATTACTAAACTTTCAGACTGTGAATAAACACCATTGATGAGTTATACCTGGAGGATTGCTGCCTCAGAGAGCTGCATGCTTCACAGAAGTAGCCAAACAAATCACACTTACCAGCTTTAGTTCTCTCTCTACATATTAAGTTATTCTGTTTATCAAGTAAGCATCACTCCTCAGCAAACAACTGTTTTTGACAGATGATAGTTTTTATCTAGTATCCCTACTGCCACATGTCTCATTTTTAAAGGACAAATTGTGAAGACTGTAGTTGGAGTCTGGATACCTCTGTGTCAAATCAAAACTCTAAGTCTTAGTGCTTTAGGGTGAGAAAAACAAACTTAATGACAAAAACCAAAATAAACCCTATTTCACTACAACATCTTATCATTGTTTAAATATACTGCAAATCGATATCAGAAACAAGGCAGGCATTTTTTTGTAGGTAATAGAAAAAAAATACTTAAACAGACAACTTTGAAAATGGCTAATGCAAACAAACTATTCAAACCCATCATTCCTGAAACCTGATACTGAATGAATTTTAATTTGTTTTGCAGTTACTTCCGTACAGCACTCTAGAAAGGTAAACAAACTACAGCTCTGTTGTACTTGGATAGTATGAGTGGTATGGGATGCTCCAGAAGTCTCTAGTAGGCTATGGCTACACATGACAGGATTCCTCAGAAGGGGAACGAACAGGTTTGTCATTAAGGTCACTTAAATCTTTGTTATAGCAAATTGGAACCAAATGGCTGACTTCTGCAGGATTTCTGACAGGAATCCAGTAGAGCTGGTTTCAAGTTTCAGATGGCCACTAAAACAGCTGTAACCTTCTCTTCCAGAAGTTGTGATCCACATGGTGTCCACAATGAGTGCATCAAGTCTGAGGTAGTCAACCTTTACGAAGGCTCAGTATCTGAACATAAAAAGATTTTGAAATGACCACTGGCTGTTGGTATCTTTCTGAGCAATTAAAGAACACTGATGACTCTTGTTCAATCATTTACATTAATTTGCCCCATATCCAATGGAGAAGTTGCAATATATTACGCTTCCATAGTGCAGGAGAACCAATCACTTACGTCAAAGTAGTCTGCACTTGCTGCAGTAGATCCAGCAGAAATAAGGTGGCATGTTCATCATAGCTGTTAGCTGTAGTTTAGTTACCTTAGTAGAAGGGTTACCAAAAAAGCATTCCTTAATTGTACTGTGTGTGCGGCTCTACTGATCCCCAAGCACAGCATACTGGTTGTCTAGCTGAAGTTTAAGTGCCTGGTTTTTTGAGACCTCCTCCCTACCTCTAGTTTTGTATTTTACTACTTCAAAGCTCTTCTCCATTTCTTTATCCCTACGGGAAAATAAATGTAATCAGTAAATATCTTATCACTAACTTGTGAATTAAACGTCCATTTCCACCCCACCCCAACAAAAACATTATGAACACAGAACAAACACTAAGATCTAGAGTTTAACAGAATACTTAAACATTCCCAAGCAAATCTTTTAAAACCTGATCTTCAAAATAAGCTCATCACCCAGTACAGTTTAGATTAACATTCCCAAAGTGAATTTAAGTGCATTTCTGAAAAACTAGGTTCTAGAAAGCAGAAGTCACTTTCTAGAATGTACACTCAGAATCTCCTCTTGGTTCAATTTACATCATTCAAATTACAAAGCACCAATGACAGCATGTCTCCTTTGCCACACCAAAAAATACCCAGAGGCAACAAAGCTTCTCCTAAGCTGTATTAAACAGTAGCATAGCAAGCAGGAGGGAAAAAACCCCAAAAACAAAAAACACCCCAAATCCCCCAAGTGTATTAGGTATTGGCCTAGCTATCTCTTCTGCTGGGAGTAAGGCTATAAAAAGATCAGGATTCAAAAATAGGGTGAGACTCAGCTCTTCAGCATCACATAATACAAAACACTTCAGCAAAATTGGGGGAGCTCATCACTGTAAATCACAGCTCAGACAACAAGCGTATTGATCTGTATTTGTATTAAACCCCATTCCTCCAGTTAAACCACCTTCACATCTCTAACAAGAAGGCTGTGTGCTCAGGACTTCCTACATCTGTCTGCTGAAGGAAGTAACACAGAGCCTCACCATGGCTAGTGTCTGAGGGAACCAGATGCTGTCAATAGCAGAAATACTCAGGGAAATCCTTCAGCCATCAAAGATAAAATAAGTGGCAGTCTTACTTGGCTATCTCACTGGGCTACATCCTACGAAAGTTATTTCACAGGAATAGAGTTGGAGAATACATTTACCGCCTCTTAGTTCTTTCCTCTATAGAAAGATTCAGGCTTAAGCGCCAGGACAAAATAAGAACTTAGAGAAGGCAGTTGGAAATGTCTCTTAGGGAATCAGTGGAATGCACTTACTTTCGACTGTCTACGAGCTTGGCGGTGGACTGCAGTGAGGGGAACTGCGTGTCACTGTAGATCTCTGGTGGTCCTTGCTGTGCTCTCCGTGGCCGCCCGCCCTCCCTGGCACCGGGCGGCCGGTACACGCCACCAGTCTGCACTGGTTCTGGAGTTTCTGTAACTGGGTAAAAGAACAAGATTCGCACATGAACAAGTTCGCATTCATAGCTGAAAAAAAACCCCAAAACAACCAACACACACAAAAAACTCCACAAAGAAAAAATGAAAATAATCTTACAAGTATGTTTTTCCACCTTTTAAGCTTTGGAAGCAAGTATTTTAGACAAGGCAAGAAATCAGGTGTCACCTAACTTAACCTACACTCAGTCAAATTGAAACATGGCTCCAGCGTATTGCCTCACAAAGTTTAGGGAATCCAAACTACTAATGAGGACTTCATGTTTCTCATTTGCAATTTATCAGCAACAATTTAAAACACATTTAAACACATAATTATATAGTTGCCAAATCTTATTTAAAACACCTCTCCAGATGCAGAAGGGACTGTCCAAATAGTTTGCATTTATTTAAGGTAAAAATCTAAGATGAAGTAACACTAATTAGCTTTACCTCCGTTACAAACAAGAAAGAACACAGCAGGCTATTTTTCAATTAACTTCTCAGTGGAAAAGAGTATTCTGAACTCAGAGGATGACTAAGTAAGTAGTTTATCTCCACTGATGTTAATAAACTGTATTGAATAAAAAAAATGAAAAGTCTATCCTAGTTAAAGAATCAATCTTGCAATGCCATGTTCTCAGTACTCTAGAACTGATTTGAAAAGCATGCTATTAACTGCCACAATAGATCAGATTGTGGCCGAACATCCACTGAAGTGTTAAAGCAGCATTTTTAGATCAATAGGTATTTTACAGACTGCAAAACAAAGGGATGTCCTGCAAAGACAGAATGCTTCCCCCATCCCTTTGAAGTTGGAAAGAAAAAAACCCTTCCACTTGTGTTTTAAAGTATCTGACAGATACTTTAAATTCAATTCTCTTCCTCAGATCCTTTGACAGGAAGATTTCCTTGATGACTAGCATGCCAAACAAGCCATTAGTTTGTTAGAAGGTGCCTGAACAGGAACTGTTCCTTGAGCTCCACCCACTCAGCAGCTTAATTCAACCTGATGCACTTGTAACTGGAAAAAACCAAGTCTGAGTAAACTTACCAATTGGTTCAACAACAGGGGCTGGTGCAGGAGCTGACTTGTTCCAAGGACCAGATGATCTGTCTACAGCACCACCACCACCAGTCTCTTCCCAATTGTCACCGGGTTCTTCTCTTTTTTCGCTGTCATCATCTTCTTTTTCACTGTAAGAGAGAAAAGATCAGTAGCACCTTATAAACAGAGGTTTAAGATTTGCCAGAGATCACACAATCCTCATAAAACAAGATTTCATGGCTGCTGTACTGAAGAGACTAAATTAAACCAGACTACATTAGTTCTGTAATCACTGTACTAGCAATTCCAGCTGAACAATTTCTGGCATGCTGCTACATAACTTGGCAACTGAGAAGGAAAAAAGCTCCTAAAAGATTTTTAAAAAAATGCAACTTGAACTAAGTGATCAAAGAAATTGGTATTTTATTTTGAATGTAAAGGCTTTTCTCTTAGTAAGAGAGTCATGCATTTGGAAGGGATGAGAAGATAAAGCAGGAAAGGTCTACAAGTCCAGCTTCCATAAAATGCTTTGGTCAAGAGGAAGAAATAGTGGAGTAGTGCTGAAAGAAAGCAAGTCCTGAGCTCACTTTTCCTATAAACACAACCCCCTAAGAAACATTCTTATATGTATGGGTAATATAGTATCTACAAACAAACTCGGATCTCTTTTTAAAGCAGGCAACCAAAAAAAAAAGCATAAGAGAGAAAAACGTCAATTTTTCCAAAGATAGACCCAATGAAAAAGTTTGGCTGTATTTTATTTAGACTATTTTATTTTGCATAGACGTAGTCAGACACCCAAAACAATTTGCTGGTCAAAGCTACTACAGAAAACTGTGTGGTAGAATGGGACAGATGTAGAGGGTGAGGCTGTTGAAAAGAATCAAGACACTGGTCTCAACAGCAGCAAAGTGTGAATTCAGAAGTTCATAATACACCAAATCCTACTAATCATGATCTGTGTAAGCTTTCTCTGTAAGTAATGATCAGAGAACAGAAAAAAATGCCTTTAAATGCCCTTTTACTGTTCATCCAAACACAGTAATAATCATAGTAAGGTAGTCCAAGGGCCTAAGCACATCACTACCTTATTTTAAATGACAGTCAGAAGCAACATCTACAGACTTAACTACAACACGGCAAGCACAGGGAGCATCCCACCCCCGCCAGACACTCTGTATATCTTTGTTTCAGCAAAAAGATCTCCAGAGATGGATAATTTATAACCTCTAGTGGGTTTTTCTTCCATTTATTTCTCCACTCTTCCTTTGAATCCACTAATTGAATGGTTACAAAATCCCGTGGCAGAAACTTCCACATGCCTGAAAATCTGCCACAGCATGAAAAGTATTTGGAATGCTGGCCTTTGTCTGGAAAGCCAAAGTAGAGGCTTTTCAGTCAAACAGCACCAGCAGTCAGTGAAGCTGCAGCCCACTGGTTGTCTAATCAGACATGTGATTATCCACTATGACACTTCAATGCCATGGAAAGCTTGTGGGACAAATTCATGCAAATAGCCTAAAAGGACTAGTTAACTGAAAGGAGTAGGGGGAATGCTGTGATCCAAAAAAAGTAAGTAATTCCAAAAATGTCAGAGCTATTCAAACAGTGAAGAAAGCATCTATTGCATTGGTTACAGGTAGGCTGACTTTAGGATGACATTATTTTGAACATCAATACCTGGACAATGAGGATTATATGACATTCTCAGTCTACAACGGAGGTCATAAAACCCCTTTTTCTGACCTGACAAAACATTTTTCTTAACCAGGACAGACAAAAGTAGACTTACTTTGCATCAGACAACAGGAAAAGTCTAATGAAAAAACGAACAAGGAATCATGGATTAGATTGATAAACACAATCTTGTGGGATCTTATCATAGGACACTACTTTTACCAACTGTATTTTTCGTTTTTTGAAATACAAATGCAATGGTTCAGGAATTTGCTCCCCAACTGAAGATGCTGAGCAGATTGAGTCAGATACCCTTACAGCGGTCAAATGATTCAGTGGGAAGTACTATCTGCGCTCCTCTGAGCAATTCCTATTTGACTATCTTTACAGACAGGAGTGTTAAGCATTTGTAATAAAAAATCCTGAGTCCCAAGCAAAACAGATAGATCTAGAGTAGGAATAGAGATCTAGAAAATAAAGAGAACCTTGGTAGAGACCAGTCAAACTTAAGTTACCCAGTAGCAAACTCGTGTACTATCAGACACATGTCAAACCTCTCTTTAAGTGGACTCCACGAGCACAGCTCTGAAGAAAAAAACCATCCTTTTTTAGATATTGGCAATGATTATGCTGAAGAAAAAAAAGAAGAAAAAGTAGTACCTTATTTGCATGGACTGAACTCTAAGACCACTATAATCAATTTCTTCCTTTTGCTCAAACTCCTTCCAATCATCCTCTTCCTGTAAGAAGAGAAAAATATAAGGTGTCACCTTCTCTGCAACCGAAGTAGAAAATAAGAACATAACTAAGATAATACAAAAAAACCTGAGGGTGAAGGTACAGTTCCAGAAGAAACCAAACTGTGTGCTCTGCTGCCAAGATGGGAAAGGACTGCATGCCCTCATCCCCTAACTTACTGTATGTCACCTAGGATGCACCTGAGAGCTGACTTTAACTCACTAAAACAGCTAATAAATCCCCCAGCAAAAAGTCATTCAAGTGAAAGAAAACCACATCATCTCAGCAAAAACACATCAGGAAGTCAAGGAACATCAGGTATGGAACAGGACCATGCAGTCATGACCAGGGCAATACAAGGGCAAGACCTCTCCCTTTCACTAACAGCAGGCTTTCATGACAGCTTGAATGCACACAAAGCTTTAAATGTACTTTTCCATCACCTATTTCATGAGCCAAACAAAAAAGAACATTTGGAATAGCTTACAGTGGATTTATGACAAAGATTAATAATGGTACATTTGGCTTTTTCACATTCACAACCACATTTATAGTCTTGTTTCCTGAGCAGTGTTTTTGTAACAGTAAAAAGGTCAGCTTCAAAACCGCAGCAATCTTAGTATATAAAATACATGTATCTTTCAAGAGAACTATTTTAGGGTTTTAAAATGGGAGTTTGTTTGGGGAAAGAGGGACTCACCTAAGTGAAAGCAATTTTGTCCTACTGTGTCATCAGGAGATTCTGGGACTATTAAGGTAGACCAAAAATGGACCAGAACAGAAGAGCAGTCCTCTCATGTTCCCAGTCCCAGCTTTAAGACACACACAGCCTAATTAGTACTTTACCTAATTCCTACATTCTACGTGAAACACACTTATATTACTCCAAATAGGAACACCTTGTGAGCAAGGTCTGCCAAAGGTACAGCCCCCTTTCCATTGAACAGCTGAGAATAAGGCTGGTTTTAGAGTCCTGTGCTGGGATCTTCTACGCAATCAATCTCCAGAAGAAAAACTTTGACCTGCTTTAGAGTAACAGCAGAAGTAGGAAGTGACCTCGTGTTAACTGCACAGTCTGCTGAAGATTCAGTCTTCTGGAAGAGCAGGAGTCTACAGCTCTAAAATCTTTCAGATTTCTTACATTCCCATCTCCATGGAAACATTACAGTTTCCAAGCTAACGTACCTTTCACATTTATTGACTTTTGTTTCTAATCCAAGTATCAGCTTCAGTCAAAGCCAAATACTCTTTTGCAAGCAAGTGAGCAGAAGAGCAGTTGAAAGATTACCACTGACCTTGATCTACTCAGAAAGCTACTGCACGTGTCAAGCTCCCCAGGTTAAACGACAATAGGAAACAGCAGAGTTTGAGTTTCTTAAAATTCATTTTGAAATATACAGCTTTAGAGCTCTTGTAACTGCTTCTGGTTTTAGTAATGCATCTAGCACAGCAAGAAAATATCCTTAAATCACTGATCCTCTACATAAGCATGAAGGAAGTAGGGTATTTAACTCCCAAAATTCCTTTCACAAGCCATCTTTTTATACTCTGTGAGTATAACGTCACAGGGATAAAGATTTGATTTGCAGCAGTAAGACAGGGAACACATCCTCAGATTACTACGTGCTGAAGCCCCGAAAGGAAAACAATACCAAGAGGCAAAAAATCCAAGCCAGAAATACAGATAAAAGGCATAAGTAATTTTTTAGGTCCCATCTGTCCTGTCTACAGCAAACAAACATATAACAAAGGTACTGCACGTGTCAAGCTCCACAGTTTAAAAAACATCACGAAACAGCAGAGTATTTCTTAAAATTCGTTTCAAAACTCACAGCATTAGAGCTCTTATAACTACTTCTGGTATAAATTTCATTACTTCGGTGCTGACGTTGTGGACAGGGAGAACAAGGGCGGAGGAAGAAATAGAGAGCTACTAACTCAACTAAGGACATTTAAGCTTCTCCTGTATTCTCATCGTTTCACTGTTACACGCTACCAAAAAGAAAAAAAAATACTGGCAGCAAAACCCTTCCTGGCAACAAGGCACAGAGCTCGGCGGACTCTGGGGAAATCTTATCGCCAAGGTCCACAGGCCACGCTGCACAGCTCCAGGTGGCACCTGACGCAAACCTCCGGTTCCGGCCGCAACACCCAGAAACCTGGGAGGGAGTGCCGGGCTGAACCGCAGCTGCACAGCGGGAAGGGGCCCAGCTTTCCCGCCTCCCACAGGGCCGGGACGCCCAGCGAAGGCTCCCCCCACCCCGCCAGAAGCAGCGGCAGCGCCCGCCCGGCGGCCCCGGGGCGGAGCCGGGAGCGCCGCCAGCCCCGCACGGCC
>VZRV01002221.1:46229-242443 GCA_013398115.1 Falcunculus frontatus
CCCCCTCCCGTCCCGCCCTTCCGCGTCCGGGCAGGGCTGGAACCCGCGTGGGTGTGAGGAGCCGTGCCCGAGCCGGCAGCGTGCGCACCGTCCCTGCCTGCCGGGAGGGCCCAGTGGTATCCTGGGGGCGCATCGGGGAGCGTGGGGGCAGCAGCTCGAGGGAGGGGATCCTTCCCCTCAGCTCAGCCGCAGTGAGGCCACATATGGAGTGCTGTGTCCAGTTCTGGGTTCCTGAGTACAGGAAAGACAAGGAGCTACTGGAGTGGGTCCAGTGGAGCACCACAAAGATAATTAAGGGACTGGAGCATCTCTCTTATGAGAAGAGACTGCAGGAGCTGGGCCTGTTCGGTCTAAAGACACAGAGGGGATCTCGTAAATTCACATAAATATCTCCAAAGCAGGTGCCAAGAGTGTGGCTCCGGGCTCTTTTCCCTGGTGCCCAGTGACAGGACAAGGAGCAATGGCCATAAACTAAATCATAAGAAGTTCCATCTTGGCATGGGGAAGAACTTCTTTATATTGAGGGTAGCAGAGAACTGAAAGAGGCTGCGCCCAGGGAGGGTGTGGAGTCTCCCTTTCTGGAGACATTCCAATCCCTCCTGGATGCATTCCTGTGTAATCTGCTGTAGGTCACCCTGCCTTGGCAGCGGTGTTGGACTGGATGATCTCCAGAGGTCCCTTCCAACCCTACCGGTTCTGTGATTGAGACTGGCCATAGCTCCTCTGGAAGCCCTTGGCTGCTTCCCGCATCGGATGCAGGCCCTTCCTGTTGGGACTGCCTCACAGTGAAACAGGAACAGCCCCCTTGGTCTCAGAGCACTGCTGGAATCACTTCCAAGCAGGCTGAGAGAACTGCTGGAGCAGCCCCAGTCCTCAGCCAGTCCCACAGGCTCAGGGCACTGCTCAGCCAGCCCAGCCACCCCCCACCCATGAGGAGAGGTGGTGTTCATTCCCAGCGTGGACTACCATGACAAAGGCACAGCCTCCCACACCCCAGCAAGGCCTGTGAACTTACACTGTCTTTGCAAAGGATGCAAGGAAGTCATTTAGCTTTCATCTTGGCTCTGTGTGGTTAAGTGAGTAAGTCGTGAAACACCATGCTGTATAGGATGTCCGGATGTGTTGGCGTGAGCTTCCTAGCTGCTTTTCTGACTCGTATTGAAGCCTAGGGAATATGTGCTGGAAAACAAACTTCACAGTGGGTGTCTGCAGATTGTGAATTCTCACTTTGGGTACTGTAGTGACCTTTAGCTCTGGAAAAAAACATGGGTGTTTAAAAAGTTCACTGTGGCTTCAAGACATGTCAAAAGTTTTGAGGCAGGACATTTGGAAAAACATCCTCAGACTGTCCTGAGTCATAAATAATTACATGAAACACTGTTTCCAATTACTTACTTTATTCATCAGCCATCTAAAGGAGCTAGAAGTTCCTACTGGTAATGTGTGAGCTCAAATGAGAAGTACCCATCAAATATGCATGGGTTTGTATTAGAATTATATAAAAGTAAGCATGTTTGTATTCTTGAGTTACTTAGTATAATTTTGTGCTTTGTCATATTTTCTCTTGAGATAATTATATATGTGTGTATATATAATAACATACAAATAAAAAGTTTTTCTAAACTTTGGAGGTAGACAGTCTCAAATTGTGTCCATGAAAATGGTGTTATTTAGTGTTTTCCATCCATATTTCTTAGGTTGTTTGAAAAAACAGGCAAGGTGCCATTGACATATTGCAGAAAGAGGTTACATACACCATGTCTTCGTGAAGTGTTTTGTAGCTGTCAGTAACCGAATCACTGTAGTCAAGCATTCTGCCTTTGGGAAATGTGTTACAATCCTCTTTTTACGTGTCACCTGCTGTCCTCCTTGTATTTTTACTACCTGTGTACTTAGAGGATTTGAGCCTGCACAGAGCAGGCCCTAGAGAGCTAAAAGTTGCAAGCATAACAATTCATTTGGTAACACCAAGAATGTAATGTGATCAGTGACACTTTCCATTTGTGATAGGAGTCAATTCTGAAGTAGGGAGCAAATTTGGTAGCAAAGTCTCATTTTTCTGTGCCTCCTGGATGCTCCCTTCCTACTGTCCCCTTCAGCTGATAGAAGGTCACGTGGAAGGTGTGACAGGGAATGGTTGGGTGTGGAAGAGTGTTTCACATTCCTTTTGTCTAAGCACCACGTTCCCTTGTGTTTATGCTCCGTTATTGCCCGGGAAGCCGTCATACCTCCAGCACTGCCCCATGCTGGGACTTGCAGGCTCAGCACTGGTAATGCCGTGCAACTAAGCAGTTTGTGTCCCTCAGCTTTTGTGCTAGATAACCTAATAATGCACTAAGCACAGTCCTGTGCCTGATTCTAAGCTGATCATTTCTTGAATTTCAGCAACTGGTAAAATATTTTCATTGTATTGTTATGGATAGCCCCGTTATCAAGCCAGAGAACCTGATGCCTTTTTGCAGCTTTTAGCATCTGCGTCACTTGTCTCTTGCAAACACGGTACTGTAAGGCTGGAATGCCCAGCTGGATTAGAAACTTAATACCTGTCAGGAGCAGCGTACCAAGAAACATTTCAGCTGTTAAGTCTGGAACAGACTTGGCAGAAATCATGGAAAATAGCAGCAACATTTTAGGCCTCGGAAGGCTTGGATCCAGATTTAGAGACGTCTCGGTGCTTTAAAAGAAGCATTAGTTATGCAGTTATGCTTGGATTTACCTCCCACCTCTAGTTTTATTTTTATGTAAAAATGTGAAAATGTGCTGACGCACAGCATTTGTAGTTCTGTGCGAATGCATTGCATCAGCTTTTACCATTAAGATTGTTACTGTGTAAAAAGTCAGCTGCAAAAAAAAAGTTTTGTGGTTTTCTTTTTCCTTTCTCAAATTCAATGTCCCTCAATACTTGCACAGAGGACGTTTGGCTGAAGAATGTCTCGCAGGCATGGACTGGCAGAAATGATGTTTGTAATGCAAGGGATATATCCAGGATGCCACACTGCCGTGCCGGGAGCACAAGCTCAGCGCACGGCTCCCTGCTGCACTGTGCATCACTGACCTGTGCGATCCCCCTTTGGCAAGACATGGCGCTCCCAGTGCCTCTGCTCATGTACGGGTTTACCCGTGCTTTGTCTCTCTCTTCCCCCTCACAGTGGTGCTTGCCTGCCTCTTCCCCATCCTGTAGCTATTGCAAGTCCTGCCATGATGCTGTTCCCTGTGCACCTTGGTGCATTTTATAAAGCCTGAGGCATGAAGAACTACTGCATGTAGGGGAAGTGAGGCAGCAGCCACCGTTCACATGGAGAAACTGAAGGAAGGAAAGCTGGAGTGAGTTGTGGGTGATGCAAGAGTTAGGAGCAGACTTCCACTGCCAGTCCCCCAGTGTTTCATCTTCCTTTGTACTCAGTTATCTCCATTCTATGATGTGAAGGTGATGGCGCTGCGAACTGCTTTGACATTTGCAGAGCACAAGCAGAAAAACATTCAGTAACTCTTGGGCAGACGCCTGCTTAAGGAAATTGGAGAAGGTGCCCTTAGGTGCAGAGCAGCTTGCAGAAGGGTTGTGTTGGAGTCCTTGTCACAGCATGGGCCCACTTCTCTTTAGGAGCTTAGCTTTCCTCTCAGCTCAGAATTTGCTGTGGTTTCAGACCTTTACAGCCAGAAGGGAGAAGTTTTATTGTGCCCATCTCCACCAGTAATCGCCATCTGAAAGCAGGCACCGTTGCCAGCAGTGCATGGTGGTTTGTTAAAGTGTTAAATTTTAGAAAATGCCAGCTTGGAAGTGACCTTAAAAACAATCTTTTAACCACAGAATCAGTATAATAATTCTTACACTAAAATGTAAGCAGTAGAATGATGGGCTAGAATACCAGTTCCTAGCTGGTCTGCTATGTTGCTGCTTAGTGTGAAATCTTAAATGAGGCAGGGGCCCACATAGAACTGCCACCCTCTGCTTCCCCTAAGGATGCAGCAGTGTGTGTTCAAGCTGTGGTGCAGAAGAAGCTGTGCCTGGCTGGGAGGAGTATAAAGTACACATACAGTTTGATAGCACAGCTCATCTGACCTAGTGACTAGTTATCACTAAGTGTGTGGCTGTGCTTTACAGTCTGGACTAGTTCATTCCCCCTCCCATCCCTGTGCTGCCACTGGTACATGTCTGTCCCTGCAGGGGCCTGATTCAGGGAACCAAGTGGCAGGAACAACTTCCATCATTTTGCAGGGCTGATTTTCTGCTGATTTTGATTCTTGAACTGTCTCCTGAGACATCAGACAAATGTTCATCGCAGCAAATGCCACAAATTCCTTCACAGGAATATAGGTGTGAGAGATACTGCAGTGGAGGATAATAAAATCTGTTTTCTGGTCCTGATTTTCTGAGGAAAACCAGTTGGAAATATGTTAATGTGTATTTAACAAAGCAACTGCTAGACTAGGGCATAAATATAAAGCTAAATCAGTTTATGAACCTTAGTGCTTACAAATAGTTGTGAAAGCCTTTAGGCTCTCATACTCTCAATCTCCCATCTCACATGGTGAAGACTGTCAGTGCTTAGACAGCACTGACAGCCTTGCCCTGGCAAGGCACCCTGGAGGGGCTGCATAGCTAGCTAGGTACCCACAGCAGTCTGTGTAAAAGTGCAGAGAGATTTCTTTGCAAGAGCTTTAGCACTTAATGTGTGTAAGCACTTTGATTTAGAAGGGCCAGACATGCTACATTTGACTTCTGATGGACTATTCACAAAAATAATCTTTTCTGTGGCTTTTGGTCTTTGCTAGGAATAGAGAGGAAAGCTGCTGGAAATTCGTTATTTATGCTTAGATGCTTCCTCCTTTTCCAGACACTTCCCCATGCTGAAATACCTTGATGATTTTGCAAGAAACTATTTCCATTCCAATGAATAAACATCTTAGTATTAACCTAATTTAATTTT
The DNA here is from genome assembly GCA_013398115.1 of Falcunculus frontatus. Taxonomy (NCBI): domain Eukaryota; kingdom Metazoa; phylum Chordata; class Aves; order Passeriformes; genus Falcunculus; species Falcunculus frontatus. The sequence goes on from VZRV01002221.1 coordinate 51,158, forward strand.
TATGAAATACTGAATCATGACACATAAAAAACTTTAAAAAAATCTTTCTTTCACATCAGAGTATGATTGTAGACTCAGAATTTCATCAGGCTTATCTCCATGAGTGACATTTATAAAGAACAGTTTCACAGTGGGATAGTCAGCAGTCGCTTTTCATACCCGAAGCATCACTAGAAGATAGCAAAGGGATCTGAATCCAGATTGTATATTGCTATATTTTTAAAATTCCCTCTTCACTTTCAAATCATAGGGAGATTGTTCTCTTCTGTGTCAGGAATGAGTGGGGGGTTATGTTTTGCTGATGCCAAAAAGTGATCATTCCTAGACACCATCCAGTTAGCCCCAACCCAAGGACGTGTGCCATCTGTTTTCTTGTATCACTGTGTTTTCTCTCATCATCACTATTCTTGATGGAGTCTCCACTTGGTAAGTTCTGTCTGCAGTGATGTATAAGAAGGTATTATTGCTCCTCTGAGGAGCCTACATTCCCTGAGAAAAAAACCAGAATGTGCCATCATCTGCCTTTATTTTTTTGGTTGTTGTTGGGTAATCTTTAATCCAGTAATTTTTTATCAAAATCTTGCAGGTGGTACATGCCAGATGGGCTTTTTGCAGAGATTAAATGAAGGATCATTTGTCAAGCAGCTGTATCAGGAAGGATTTTTTATGTGCGGGGGAATGTAGAAGGAAAGGCATGATAACACTTGTGTCTCTATTCCTGCAATTCACTGGTGGATCAAGTTTAGTGGATTCAGAGGGTATTTGATTTTATCAGTCATTAAAATCTAAATAACTTTCCTAGCTAATGTTTCAATTAAAAATCAAAATATCTATAGTCTACCTCTCATTTATGCTGTATGCCATTGTGTTCTCTAATAGATGCCATTTCTCAGTAGTCTGTGAGTTCATTGAATGAACTGTTGTCATCTGGTGTAACTGTGGATCTTGTAAAGTCCCAATCCAACAAACACGTGTATGGTTAACTTCATTGCTGTGTGGAAACTTGTGAAGGAAAGCCAGACACCTGACTAAAATTTTGTGTGATAAGAGCTAAGGTTCATTATGTTTCTCTGAAAATGCAAGATCCGTCTTGGCACTTTATGTGACCATACTGCACGCACAATGCAATGAGGTTATCAAAGTTTAAAATATAAAAGAATGTCAGAAGTGAAAGATGGCAAATCTTTTTCCTCGTGATGCCATCAAAATACAGGAAACAACCTGAGGTCAGCCAATAGGCTGATGGTATGTGGATTCCTGTTTAAAAGAAGTTTGGCCAACCTGCCTTGGAGGGATGTTGATATCAAGAAAGAACAACCATATAAAAACAACTATAAAAATATATCAGCATATCAAAAAGTATCACATTTGCACAAACTGACATCCTGGCTTGGGCTCTCAGTATACAGTAGAAGGATGTAACCTGGACTGCAGGCAGAACTGCTGTTGCTCAATATGCTGATCAGCTTTTCCAGAAGTTTAGTCTAGACTTAAAAATGTGTTTATAAAGTACTGTTGGGATGCTGGGATTAAAGATTCTGCTGGTTTACATATTGCAAAATTAATCACATTGAGTTAACAGTGCACTTAACTCCTTCAGCATTGTTTGAATTAGATTTCACACTACTGAGCTGGTGGCCTTGTGATGCAACAGAGCACTCACCATTTCCATGTGGGTGCTGTGTGCACAGTGGAGGGGTGGCTCAGTCTTGATAGATTTGTACTGTGAAAAGAAAGAGTTTCCTTGCTGGGAAGTGGAGAACTGATGTTTTTAATCCAACCCCTTCCAGCTATCATGAAAGTTACTGGAAGGAAAGAAAAAATCAAACAAGAGCCTGATATTCTTTATTTTTATTATAATTTTAACAACATGAGTAAATTGAAATCTATAAGCAAAGCAATTACGTGAAGAGGGTCTAATAAAGTTGTTCAAGCTACAACCTACTTTGATTGTTGAATCAAACTGAATAAAGCAGGCTGCTTTGATGGGTTTTTAGCTTCCACGAACATAATTGGCAGTGACATCTTTTGCTTTAATGGCAATGGTCTTCTGTGGGCTGCGAGTTTCATAATCAGCTGGAAGTAAAAAAAAGATAAAAATAAAAATTGGTTACTCCTACAAACAGGAAAATGGCTGAGTCGAGTCCTATCCTCAGTTCAGCTGATGAAACCTCACCAGCTTCAGAAAGATTTGACTATTTTAAAATTCTCCCTGGCTTGAGCAAAAAAGCAAGTCAAAATCTGTGGATCAGATTCTCAGAGGTTCCATGACTAAGGGTGGTTAATGATCCTGGAAAAGCCCAACCAAGCAACCCAACCCAACCACCATAAAGGTGTTCACAGGTTATTCCCCAAGTAAAAATGTTAAGAGTCGGAACTACATTTCTTCACAAAAGGTACAGTCAGTGGTCCAGATTCTGTCCTTGGACTTCAAGGGGAACTTAAAAGCTTAGAAAGGGAATTTTACCAGGATCACAGCTATAATATTTGGACTGTATTGAGGAAGGAGGAGGGATGGCATAATGTATTCAGGTCAAGAAACAACAACACATCTGCTTTGCAGCCACTAATGTAGCCCCTGGATGCTGCAGTAGCTTTTTAATACCACATCTCAAATCTTCAGAGAAGTGAAACTCATGGCATGTTCTCAAACCATGTCCTTCTGTGGTAGTGCTGGAAACCACCCTTCTCCAATACATTAGGAATTTCTGTTTGATGGGATTTGGTGTGTTCTTCCCCTTTGGAAGCTTCTCCAAACCTCACCATCTACCAGCCAGCCTTATGAAACACGAGAACCACCCCCAGTCCTCCTGTTTCCAGCAACTTCACAACCCCTTCCCAGGGAGCATGTTCTCCATCCTTTTAAGGACAAGTACCTGCTTTGCTCTCCATCCAGGAGGCAGTGATATGCAGCAATGTCTTTCTCCAGCTGTTGTTTGCTAGTCAGCAGATTTTCTCGATCCCTCTGCTGCTGCTCGGTTTCTACTTTGATTTCTCCCATCTCTGCCTCCAGCTTGGAAATGACAGAGCCTAGGTTCTGCAGTTCGATGTCGTGCCAGTGCTTGGCGTCGTATAAAGAGTTCTCCAGACCCCTCTTCTGCAAGGGCAGGGCAGCAGACAATAAATCAGTCAATTTTCATGCACTTCGAAGTGATTTTTATTCAGGTTTGGCCAATATCTCTATTGACTATATATATTTTGAGAATTCCTTTCTTTAGCTACCTTGATATTAGGTATTATCATTGCAAAAGTTGAAGTACTTTTACAAGGTGCATTGTCTCGTACTACACTACCAAGCAAACTCAGTGAGATTATTATGGAGTATCAATACACTGAAGATTGAAAATTGGAGCCAGGTTTTCAAATGAGGGACACTTAGAGCACCGTGTCAATCAAGAAGAGCCCAGAAATGTCTGGCATCTCTGGAAACAGTATCTGGTGGAAAATGGGATTCATTCTTAACTCTGCATCCCAAGACGGGAATGTTCCCCTCAGAAGGTGTGTTGAGTTCACACAGAATACACCCACTGAAAACCCAGCATTCCTTACCAAGGTTCTCAAAGATTCGGTTTCTGCTTGCAAGCTCTGTATTTTGCAGGCAGTTTCGTGGAACTCGGTTCTGAGGCCCTCCACCAGCTCTTCCTCCTGGGTTCGCACGGCAGCCGTCGTCTCAGCCTGCTGCTGGTAAAAGAAGGCGACTGTCATCACAACCTACGCAAATTATGGTTTAGCTTCCTTACATACCAAACTGACAGTAATATTTTCACAGTTTCTGGGAATTCTGACGCTAAGTTTGATTCCTGTGTATTAAGTCCCTCGCTTGAACAATTCTGGATACTTCTTAGTGTCAAAATTATCATATTTTCTAGGCATTTACTGTAAAATGGCTTACTCGTACAAGCGTATTTATTTTATCCGTGTCAACAACAGCTGTTCCGAATTCATACTTGTATGTTTAAAATTATCTCTAAAGAGAAAACATTGCTGTAATTGTTCATTTTATAGCCATACTATAACATTTCTTAAAAAGTTGGGTGTCTTCACTTGGTCTATTATACTTCAGAACTATTCACATCTTAATTTTTCACAAAAGAGTCTCTGAGTCAGACAGCAAGTCATTATCACAGGGGTCAAAAAAATAAAATTCTGTTAATTAAGTCATTGTTATGCTATTTCCTGCTCTTGTGGCTTGGGGGGTTTTATAGGTGTTTAGTTCAGGTTCCTTGAAAATAGGTGAAGAAAAAAGTACCTTAGTAAAAATAGAATTTCTATACTTTTTAGTAAGGGCTGAGATCAAGGTTTTTTAGCCCAGAGCTCTGGGCTCTCTAGAAAATACAATTCTTCAGTCAAAACCTACATTTCTTGTGGTTGATGCTAAAATTAAACCATGCAAAATATTTCCATCCCACTCTGAAACTTCATCTTGACCCTGTTCTGATTTTCTGATTATGCATTCTTTTATTTAAGATCAAATTTTTAAAAATCTAGGACCATGCACCAAAAATAAAATTTTTTTTTGGGCCATCATGTGAACCCCACACCTTGCACATTGTGAACGAAATAGCCTCAGTGAAAAAAGGTCATTTAAGTACCAGTTAAGTCTCAAACAGAACTTTAGATTTAGGAACCTGTGTTGCAGAGGGCTAAATTTCAATCCAAATCCAAACACTAAACCTTTCCTTTCCAGCAAATTGCACAGATATCCCGTGTTTTCTAAAAATGCTTTGTTGGGGCTTGTGCTTCAGAGAGACATAATTCAACCTGACTATTCCTGGTGAACCAGTGATCGTGGATTTGCCATTCTGCAGTAAATTTCACCTCCTAAATGGTGTTGAGAGTGTGGTCTACATGTTATTAGGCTATGAGGACTGTAAATGCCTCTTTTAAAAGAGATACACAGGGAAGGGAAGGTGCCTTTGCATCTGTATTTGTAGCCTACACCCATTACCTGAAGCCTGGCTTTCACATTTACCCTGCTGGTGGCCTGAATGCTACCTATAAATCTAGCCTGCCCTCACCACAGGTGATTTTGAAATATTCCTATTCCAGAACTCCTATTCCAGGAGCTACCCTAAGCTGTGAACCTGACCTTAGTGGTGTGAACAATAGAACAGGCAGATGGAGTAGATGAAGGTGGCCACATCAGGCCCTAAACACTGAGGAGGAGACAGCAAGTAAGGACACACTGAATGTGCTCTAAAGCTTTTGGGTCACACAAGATTTCCCCACCCTCCTTACAGGATTACCACCCCCAAGAGTCCGTGTGTGGGGTGCTGCTAGGCACGACACTTGGCCCCAGCTTTGGGGTTCCTTCTGTGGAGAAGTGCTGTCTGTGTGTCCTTCTCACTAGGCAATTCATGTTTTCTGGAGACTTTTCTGATTCCCGAGAAGCTCCATAAGGGAAAGGCTATATGTGTGGTGACCACAAACAACTGGATTAATGGAGGGAGAGGATGAAATCATCTTCCTAAATATTTATCATGTTGGTGGTTGAGTTTCCTAGTAATCTGTGGATTTCAAACACGTCTGTACAGTTCTGAGCCAAGCATTTTGCATGAGCGCAGAATCCCTCATTAGTCTGTATTTCATGGAATCCAGATAATGAAAGGATGATTAGGAATGGAACACCAACACCCAGAGTTGACCAGCACAGTATCTAAAAACTTACTTTTAAAAGTATTACTTTGAAAAGCTCTTGAGAGTTCTGGGAACATTTTAGCAAAGTAGCAAAAAAGGGAGAAACAACTGGCATGATTCACAAGATTTTTCAAAACCTTCTATGAGGACAACAGAGAAAGCTGTGTAATTGTGTGCTCAGGGCAGAACATTTCCATGGATCAACAGCTGGTCAAGAGACAGAACATGAAGAGGAAAATTAAGGTCTAGTTCCATTAAGACAGAAGCTTAACAGCTTGATGCCTCAAGGTCTACTGCTTTGGGAATGAAGCATGAACTAGGAGGATTTATGGATGACAGAAAACCGTACAGATTAGCAATGAGCAGGGGTGGATGTGTGGAATCAAACTACATGAACGAGCAGCACATCAGTAAGTAAAGCATCTTTCCAGGGAAAGATATTAAATAGCATGCATGTCTTGCAAGGGTTTAAATTACTTGTGTCAATTCAAGGAAAGATTTTGACCACTACAGACAAAAAAGTGCACAGGTGAAACCAATGGATTTGAGTGTTGAGGTTACTCATCTAAAAAAGGCCTATGTGAAACTCCATTAAGTATGAATTTAAATTGGTGTGTTTTGGTGCCCAAATGTCCTTGAAAAATCTAGCCAAGACTGCAAATCTAATCACAAGACAAAGCAAATGAGGCAAGGTAATTAGTCAGAAAATAACAAAAATACTGCCCTCATGTCTAAGTCAGTGCTAGGACATAATTTGAAAAACCTTGTTCTGAGCTGGTATGACTACACCAGAGAGTAGGTGCAGAAAAAGGAAATTAAATATTAGGGAGCAAGGAAAACCTCACAGAGAGCCATTGAAAAAGCTGGTAATGAAGAACAAAGGAGTGGAAGGAACTGCTCTCCCTCCTGTGATGTCACAAATGAGTAAGGGCAGTGTGGATAACCAAATGATACAATTTAGCCACAAGAGATGATATAAAACCACAAGCTTAGTTGATAAAAGCTAAACTCTCGTCTGCATACATAGTAGTAATCTGAATAGGTCTATGTCTGTAGGAGATAAGGGACACAAAACTGCACCATCTGGGTTTAACTTTTGGGAAAAAAGCCCCTAGAATGTCACACCAGAACCAGAACTGATCTTTCCAGAAATCTGTGATATTCTGCTTCTTTGTTCCATTAAAAAACCAAACCAAAACAGGAACAACTGAAACTAGTAAGAGCTTAGACTAAGATGGCCTAAGTAGGGATGGGTTTGGTATCACAGACATGATAGAGCAGCGTACTATGAGCTGGCAGTTTTTTCTCCAAATGGTACCTCTGAGCAGCTAAAAGACCAGATATTGAAGGTATGAAAGAAAAAGGAAAAAAGAAGTTGTAAGGGTAGTTTTGCACAGGAGGAGAAGGAGAAGGAACAAGCAGGGCGGGCAAGTGGGAACACTGAAGAACTTGGTGCCATCAGAGTGATGCTAATTTTGCTGAAACGTGGCAGTGGGTCAGGAACAGATTTTCTGGGAAGAGCTCAAGAGGTTACTGAGGATGCCCTGGCTTTTCAGGCCTGCATGTACTTTGTATGGAGGCCCTCTCCAGGCTCGTGTGGTTTACTACTGTGTCACTCACTTCCTTTGGACAGTATGAGCTGAAAATCAGGCAAACCTTACGAAAACTTTGCTTAGTAACAGTCTGGCATACTCAAAAATTTGATGGGACCTCTGGGATAAACCCCTCTGCTTGGCTTCTTGTATGTTTCCTAGCAATTTTGGTATCACTGTTGTCACAGGATTTTTCTTCTTTATTTTGAAAATTAACTCAGAGCTTGCACATACGTCTGCAAATATATTTCTTGGTTTTGTTGTTTTTTCTCGCTGTTTGCCTTCGATACCCCCTACACCTCTCATGGCAGCTCCTTACCTTGGAACAGGGGGGATATGTTTTTGCTAAGTTTTTACATGGTTTTGCTAAGTGTTTCTACAGTGCTGCTGTAGTTATGATTTCACAGAATCACAGAATATGCTGAGTTGGAAGGGACCCACAAGGATCATCGAGTCCAACTCCTATCTCTACACAGGACCATCCCTAAGAATCACACCATGTGCCTGAGAGCATTGTCCAAATGCTTCTTGATCTCTTTCAGGCTTGGTGCTGTGACCACTTCCTGGGGAGCCTCTTCCAGTGCCCAACCTCCCTCTGGGTGAGGAACCTTTTCCTAATACCCAACCTAAACCTCCCCTGACACAACTTCAGGACATTCCCTCGGGTCCTATCACTGGTCACCTAAGAAAAGAGATCAATGCCTGCTCCTCCTCTTCCCCTGACAAGGAAGTTGCAGACTGCAATGAGGTCTCTCCTCAGTCTCCTCTTCTCCAGGCTGAACAGACCAAGTGACCTCAGCCGCTCCCCATACAGTTTCCCCTCGAGGCTCTTCACCATCTTCATTGCTCTCCGATTTACTCTGTCATGCTCTGCTGTAAGAGCCAACTCGGAATGAGATGGCTTCTAACATAAAGAATCATCCACTGAACTTAATTCTTCAGCTCTGCAGAAATACTTACTTCAGCCAGACACTTTGGAAAGTGAATGATCCTTCATGACAGAGAAAAAGCTGCATTAAAAGGCTGTCTCAGACTCAGCCTCAGGAGAGGAGAATTCCTATTTAAAGGGAATGGCTATTATCATCACTTTTCATTTCTAAGTTAATATCTAGTTTTCCCACTGCTGCCAAAGGAAACAATATTGAGGAAAAACCAACAAGGAGGCTGTAGTGTAGAGGGCAATGAGTTTTGCCCTCTTGATTTATAGACCCCTGTAAATTATTAAGTGGAGGAACAGCCCTAGTAAGAAGGGTAATAATGGTGGCTTATCCTACACAAAGGGTATCAACTGATTAAGTTTGTTTTCCTTAGCCAACATTTCAGAGCCCTTGAAAGGCTCCCACAGATACCTGTGATATGAGCAGGGCCATTTCCACCAGTGCTTAACTCTGTGCATCCCAAGAAAGTCTTTATAAGCGCATTCTCCCTTGGACTTGGACCAAAATACCTTAGATTTTTAACGTCTTTTTTGCTTCAGAAAAAACCCCAGCAGACACCCAGCCCTCAAAGATATTGCAGAATATTGGAGAGATTTTGTGTTTGCTTCAAATCCTGTGATGTTGGAGTGGGTTACAGAGTGCTGACCTTGGTACGGAGCAGGGCACCTGTCTCAGCACGATTCTTTTCAATGTCTCTCTCCCAGTGGATTCTGATTTTTTCCAGAATGTCATCCAGACCACTTCCCAGGGGAACATCAAGTTCTTCCAGCTGAGATCCAGCAAGCTGCTTGTATAATACCTTCACATCCTTGAACAAAAATAACAAACATAAAGAAAGTGAACTGGACAATTGAATGGTATCTTCAGAGAAGCTCAAGGAAGAGCTCTTTTGGTGCCACAAACAGAGAGAGTAATTAAATTTGGTCCCAAAAGGTGTCTCTACATTAATGATTTAGTGCACTGAAGGGTTTCTTTTTCAGATGTGGATTTGCCTTGCTTCTGCATGGGGTCTCTTCCTGTAGATCTAGGGTACTGGAGGAGTTTCCCCCTTGGTGGAAGGAAACTGAAGCCCCGCACCAAGGCAGTGCCTGGAGCAGCCCTCTCAACAGTGACAAGTTTCTCCAGCAGCCAATGCTTGATATGTGCACACTGCACAGCTGGGCCCTGAAATCACCACAATTATATTGCCAATAAAGCTGCAGTATGGACTTTGGCCAAGGAACTAACAGCTTACAGGATATCAAATGCTGCTCTTCCCTTGCTGCTGCACCATGCAGGAGCATGGGCATGCATCTACTGGAAGATACAAGATGGGCAAAGCAGCAGGAGCTCTACAGCCTCGCAGCTTGTGTGAGACATTGTATGTGCTTTTTGCATGGGCATGTAAGATGAAGAGTGTTCTCCTCAGTGACAGCATTCTGTTCCTTCTTTACACTTAAGTGCTCCAAAAATATGTAACCAATGGAGAATTAGCAGGTCTAGAATTGCCCACTTAAAGGTAGCACGTCAGTTGTACATTGTGTTCAGGAAGACAAGAATTAATGAGATTTTCACATGTATCTTAACTGTTTGGCACTGCAATCCTTTTATATCAATCTGTTTATTTGTGTTACTGGCACAAAGAAAAGGTAGTGTAAAAGCATCTGGGAATTGCATTGGTAAGCAATGGCCCCTGCCAGTGACAATACTGGAAAAAATGGATGGAAATTATGTGAATTATGAACCTGCAAGAATGCAAACCTCAAAATGTGCCCCACTTCAAGTTCACAAAAGCCTCAAAAGGACTTGGCATGGATTTGCTAGTGGGAGCACCAGTGGAAAGAAAGGCGACTTCTCTTAAGCAGCTTCCCCTGGTGCTGCTGCCATGGGAAAACCAGGCCTGTGCTGAAGTGGTTCTGTGAATGCTCCGGTACTCCTGATAAGTAAATAAAGGAGCATCTCTCCACCCTGCAAGGGCTCCTTGCTGGCTACATGGGGATCAAGATGGAAAGGTGGTGTTCTCATTATGCCATAGCTACGGACAGAGAACAGCATCAGCACCAGCTTTTCTGGTTTCACAGCAGTCACTGCAATACTTGGAGGTTTAAAGGTGATCTTGTCTATTTCTATCATTTTTCTCTTTATCCTCTTATCTAAAACAACTTCCATCTTTCTCCTGCCATGCACTGGTGATGAAGCCACTGGTTATTTTCTGCAAAATGCCAGCCTTGGAATTAGACTGATGCAAGTAGGGAGCTGGTGATGCAACCTCATCTTGGCAAACCAGTGTTGCTGAAATCTTGTGGTTGGAGGAACAACTGGTAAGAAATGTGAGGTAGGATAGTGCCTTGCTTTCGTGAGCCATCACAATTTAAACTCTGTCTTACTTTTGAGGCACCAGCACAGTTGCTTGCTGTCCCTTATGAGGGATTAGTAACAGCTCCATATTCAAGTCCCCATGAATAAAGATGCTGATTTGTGTTCAATCCTGAAATCCCTGCTGAAGGAAGTAAACTGCCATCATGCAAATGGTGTTGGTTAATGCAATGAGTAAGTGGGAAAGTATTGCAAAATTGGGTAGTATGGGCTTCTCTTCTAGCTGCCTGTCTGTGGTGGTGCATCTTCCCCAACCCCTTGGGCCTCCCTGATGTTTCAGGAATTCTTTATAGACCTCAGCCTTAATCAATCAGTGGCTCCTGGGCAATTAAGCTTCCCTTGAGCTTATCAGAAACACTGTCTGTTCCTAGGAGCTTCTGTTGCCTACCAAACATCTGTTTCCTAACAAAGGAAGGGGATGAGATAGTCAGCTATCCTAGCATAACCTTGGAATATTATTTGCCTGAATCATAGCCCAAGTGAAACAATATTTTTGTTACCAAACTTCTGAGGAAAACTCCAATAATTACCATCTTGGATTACAGCCAGGATGGAGATTGACAGATGACTGGAACCAATCATCTTGTGACTCTATAAACAGTAGTCCTGAATGAGGCCCTTTGAGATCTCCTGGACTGCAGTGGGCTGTGAGCAGCAATCTCCCTCTGACTGGGTCATCCTCAGAGCTCTAAAGCTCTCAAGTTTGCAATACTCAGAGGACCATTCCCAAAAGCTGATGGTGGGGCTTGGGATATCCCCACTACTCCTCAAGGCCCAGCCCTCACCTTTGAGACATGCAGAAGCAGCTGACTTGAGTATTGCACTGAACTTGAGGGAAATTTTTAACAGGCACCTTTGTACATGCTTCTTCACTCACACACTCTCTGTGTGTGTGTGTGTGTGTGTGTGTGAATCGGTTTAAATGCCCTATAGCAAGTATAGTATGAATAGTGCCATCCCAGATCTATAGTTAAGTTATTGCTGTGCTTATACGAAATCCTACTGGATCATTTTGTAAATGTTAAATTAGTCAGTGATCAGGTGCTGATAAATCTTTTAGCTATAAACCATTGACCAAGTCTGAGATAAAGTTTGGACTCAGCGGCACCTAATCTCCATCAGGAGTTTAGAAAGCAAGGGGATCTGCTCTGAACCTCGTGACTTCATTATATAGTAAGTAATAAAATGAACGTTGCCATCAAAGTTAAATTGCGCTTTCACAACTCATATTAAACGTGCTTTTGCCAGCTCCTTTGATGGTGGTTTTTTAGAGTCACTCCTTCATGCCATGTCCCTGTGACTTGCTTCAGTGGTGTGCTTCTCAAGTGAGATTCAGTTTTGGGAACCGAGCACCTTGCTAAGCCAAGCAGGGTATTTTCATAAGAACCTGGTTAATGCTCAACATCAGTGTAGCAGGACCAGAGCTGGTTCCCTGCACATGCACTTTCTCCTTCCATCAGACATCACTGTTGAGATGCCCACACACGACTGTGCAGCCTCCTGACCATCACATGGTGTCTGACAAGAAACGAAGTGATGGCATCTCTCCCATATCACATTTATCAAACAAGAAAGGGTTAACATCTAAATGTGAGTAATTTGATAATGCCTCAGGGATTAGTCCTTTGACTTAAAAGAGAAGAAAGAAATATGAGTAGGTTTCAGGAAAATCCCCCCACCCAGACATGGCAGGTGGTGTTTTTAATGTTTGCTTTGCACTAGATGTGTGATACCAACCGGATGAAACAGGCATACATTGGATTTGCAGTGCCCCGAGTCTGGACTTACTTCTTCATGATTCTTTGACAGCAAAGTTAGTTCTTCCTTCATGCTTTCTATCTGACTCTCCAGATCCATTTTAGTTAAATTAGCATCATCAATCACTTTATATAGGGAATTAATTTCATCTTCCACTGCCTTTCTGAATGGCTGCTCATTTTCATACCTGCAGAGAAAAAAAAAAAACAAGCCAAACTTCAACACAGCACAGCTCAGCACGTAAAACCTGTCTTTTCTTCCTGAATGACACAATTTCTGCTAATTAGCAAATGTGTCCCAGACAGAGGCACAGAAACACAGACACTATTCTTTGCTCTCACCTTGTCTCTTCATACTTGAAATTAACTGCCTGAAGTTCCCTGTCATTAATTCAGAGTGTAAGAAAACAGGCCAAGTTAGCAGTATGTGCTACGGTGGTTATCAGCCTGATAGGATTCCAGAAAAAGCATGGAGAGGCTCATGGTCTCTGGCTAGATCTGATATTTACATACAGTATCACTATGGGTGTCTTTTTCTCAGTTGTCTTGGCTGTAAAATGAGAATACCTACTCACTTGTCTACATAAAACCCTTTTAGAGCAATGGTTAAGGAAAACACACGCACATCAAGCATTACTTTTACTAAAGGACATGCTGATGGAAGTCTGGTCTATGTTCCAGGGTCCTGGCCCATCCCTAAGACCAAATCCCAGTAGTATCAAAACAAAGAGGAAATTTGTGTGGTTGGTTTGTCAGCTAGAATTGCTGTTAGAAAAAATGGCTCCTTTCCAAACCTTGGCTGTAACAGTAGGGAAATTTTGGCAAGCAGTTTCTATTCCACAGCACTGCTTGTTGCATTGTCCTTGTTTGTAACTTTGTGGTTTGGGCTTTCCATTGAAAATGTGGATTGCATTGTGAATCTCCTTGGGTGGAAGACATTAGTGCCAAATCCATCCAACCTGGGGACCTGGTGTCCAGGAGGGTTAGACAGGAGGGGCTTGCAGGTTAGCTGGGAACCCACTTCATAAACACTGCTCCTTGATAGCCGCCTTTGTCACTGGGAGTTTAAAGCTTGGGAGAGCGGCAGTTGATCCCAGGAGCTTTCACTATGCAATAGATTGATTCAACATTGTTTTTGTTAAGTAGACTGCTTGTCCAAGTGAGCTGACACTTCTAAAAAGTACTTTTTTAAAACTACTTGAAGTATAACTTGCTGGATGTAAAGTCAAATGAGTATCTCAGAGTTGTACCTTTCTGAAATAAAAGGCAAACTTAAGAATGATTAACGCATTTTGGTTTTATGATTAAATAAAATAATGCCACAGAGAGAGAAACAGAAGTTTAAGGGATGATAAAAATCATAGGAGATAAAAATCAATTAGTTTGAAGTACAGTTTTTGTGTCAGAGCTTGCAAAAAGCTATTTGTAAATAAATGAGACCATTATGAGTAAAAAAAGCTAGAAGGATCACGTCTCCTGAGTAAAATCTAAAGAGCTTCGTGCACTCATACACATGAATGTCATGGTTTTCAAACAGAAAGACAATAAAAAAGTAGTTTGACAGTGTTTAAAATCTTCTTTTACTACTTATTTTTCTCAGTAAAGAAAAGGAAGACCAGTGCAGCCCATTTCTGTTTTCTTGTCTAACATTTCCACCCTGATGTTTGTAGTGGTGCAGTTTTTGCTTTTCAGCTGCTGTAGCAGAATGATTGTTACTTCCAAAAACACTTGTGTGGTACTGAAAATTACAACTAAAAAACCAGTGGGAGTTTGCCTTTATAAAATGCCAGCTCAGTTTTGAATAAATACTGACCTGTCAGTGAGAGACCAATGTCTGTGTTAAGACAAATGTCTGTGTTAAGAATAGCCTAGGTCATTTTGCTTGTGCACATTTTTGTTGCTATGAATCTTCAGAATCTTCCAAAATAATGCTGGCATCATCATTACTTTGCTCCCAAATCAGGGTGGTGAATATGAATATGCAACTTAAAAACCAGCCCGTTCTACTCCCTAACATTACTCCCCTATAAAATAAGTGTTCACCAAGGCAAAGTTTAAAGAAAGTGGCCAGCTAGGTGCCACCACAGGACTACCTGTCTTTAAAATCTTCAGCACAGGCTTGAATATTCTCAGTGTGCAGCATAAGACGAGCATTTTCAAGGACTGCTTCACCCACCTAGAAGAAAGATACAACAGAGCTCAAGCAATGAAGAGCTTCAGCACATGTATCTTAAGCAGATGTACAGCTTTGATTCTGAAAATAATCCTTTATCCTAGGGCTGTTCAAGTGACTCATTCCAGATAATTTAATCAATTAGTTTTGTACATATAAGTTCACAAATTCTCTGCAAATAGGTTGTAATTTGCCATCAAACTGCTTATTCCTCCTAAGTACTCATCTTGCAGAAACTCATTTATTCTGATCACCAGCTGTTTGCAAGGGGCAAAATTCATTGCTGTGTGCAAGGTATTTTCATCATTTAAGTCCCACTTATACTTTCTAGATAAAATTTAAGCAGCACTTATGCAGTTCCTATTCTACTTCCCATATCAGCAGTCCTCTTCAGGGTCGTCCTCCTCAGGGAGCCACGGAATACTTGTTGCTCATGCCGCCTGCGAGCCCTCCTCAGCTCCCAGAGCGTCGTTTTCCTTCTCTTATGGGATCCTCTAGGCTCTTGCGATAGATATGAGACCTGAGAAGCAGGGCAGCCTTCAAAGATTATTACACTGATTGGAAAGATTGTGCAAATCAGACTGTGGTATCATTGCTATGGCTCTGGGGTGCATCTCGAATGTCCAAGAGGCACTCGAGGGGTAAGCAAACCTGAAAGGCTTGTGACTTAGCAGCTTGTTGTGATTCAGGAAGGTTATATAAAATGATAAAAAGGGAAAAAAGACCACTGCCTGCCCTGGAATCACATGAGCTTGGAGGTGACCCAAAGACATGCAGAATTCAGTACCAGGCTTAGAGTGATCACCTCTGCAAGTAAGTGTCTGGGAGCTCCTATCACCCCATGATCCATGCTGTCCCTCTGGAAAAGCTAAACTGAACATTTCTTTGGTCTTTTTCAGGAGACACCCATGAAGATTTGCAGTTAAAACTAAATCACCACATGAATAAGATCAGAGTTTTAAGCTGGCCAGAAGAGTTCCTTGAAGCAGAAAAATCTTCCCTTAGATAATTAAGTCCGTAACTAAGATTGCAAATCACCCAAAGCATTCTGCCTCTCCAAGGCGAAACACACCATGCAATGTGGAAATATCAAGGCTGCATCCAGACAAGTCATCTCAAGTGAATCTCAAGTGGGATTGTTGCCCTATGTTCCCACCTGCTCTGAGGCTGCTTGGTGATGGGGTGGAGGTGGGCATGCAAGGCTGAAGCATTTCGAGATGGTAATTGACATTTACCCCCCTGAAGAGTGGTTTACTGCTCCAAATGTCTCACAAATGTTTGGACCAACAAATGTGTGATACCTGAAGAAATGTGGAGAAATAACCTGTTCCTTCACTATCCATTATGTCCATAATGGATCATGAAGTTAAAAGCACTCCACATCTTTTTAATCTGACGAGGAACAAGAGTTAAGAAAGTGGTTTTCTTAATTCTCCCCTATTGTTAGGAAAACACAGGGAAGGTGGCTGTGGCTGGAAGCCTGGGGCTGGAGCTTGTTTCACACCATAGCATACAGAACCTATTTTTCTTTAATAACTGGGGGATTTCTTGGCCAGTTGCAATTGATATCATAGAGGGATAGGCCATCTCAGAGACATCCAGTTCTAACACATTTCATGAAAATAGTATCTGGACAGAGGAGAGAGATCCTGTAAACACCGCTACTTGGAAAAAAAAAGTCCCAGTTTTGGCATGGGAAAACTGGGGACTGCAGCAAAAGCACAGGAGTCAGGGATGTCACAAAAGCCACAGGGTGTGGGCAAAGAGATGGTCCCAAACCACACACTAGCCAGCCCTGCTGTGCAGCACACAAGTACAGAAGAATTCTATGTGCTCACTTGCACACAGAACTGGCTGCTCTTCGTTGTTCAACCCCTTATTTCCTTCTCCCTGATTTTTTGCAGCCCCACTTTACCAGAACCATCCTAACTCTCCAAACCCTGGGATGTCCATCTGTGGCATTTCAGAGCAGCTGAGCAGAGCTGGGACTTTGGGGACATGCTACTCTTCTGTCCTCAGGTTCCCTTGCACCGGGACACCTGAGTTTCTCCTGAAGGATGGAGAATTGGCATTCAGTCAGCACAGAAGTAGAGGGACTTTTTTGACACAAGCTCTGAAATCTTGGTTGCTTTATTTTTCTACCCTTTTTTTTTTCTTTTCTTCTTTCCTACAGAAGTTATTTTGTCTTCCTGCCAACTCATACATATGTGGATCTTCACAGAAGCTTTCACTTTTTCCTGACTCAATCAAGGAGCAGATATGCTGCCCTGTGATTTGCCCTGCTCCGTTGAAAAAAAACCCGTTTGCCTCCGGCAGGGATCCCACGCGGTTACAACATCTGACCTAAAGTCTGATGAAAATTAATGTCTTTGAGGGAATTGGGAACATCCTGCGAGCAAAAGTAACATTAAATCCTGTGAGCTGCACAGTGTCACTCAGAGGCATGTTAATGGCTAAGTTTAGAGGCTGAATCCAGTGTGAAATGGCTTTTGGGCTGCAACAAAAGCAGAAGCAGGCAATAGCTGGTGAATTGCTGCTGCCTGCATTTCTGCATCTATATGGAGACAGACTGTTTTTTAAAAGTGTTTTTCATTAGTGATTTTGTGGATTTATTGAGGCATTTGAGGTGACTTTTACCTGCCCCACAGTGGATGTCTTTACCATACTCCTGAGGGTTCAGTCAATACCCTAACTCTCCTCTTCAAAGACCAATATCTAAAGAAAGCCAAGGTGAGAAAGTCCAGGGCTTTCCAAAATTGCACAAACCCCTGAACTCTGCCATGTATGTAAAAATGGTATAAAAAAACCCCCAAACTAATGTTTGGAAGACTTCAGGGATGAGTGTTGCAGTGGAAACCAGCAGGCACCAACCTTGCAGCCCTCCTGGAAATCACCTATGTACCCTTTAAATCTGACAGTGAACTTGAAGGGTAATTAGACAGTAATTTCTAACTACTGTCTAACATGGTACAAACCATGTTTCCTGAGACATTCCCTTTGATTTGCATGAGCTCTGAAAGCCCCTTCCTAGGCTCCAGAAGAAGAGATGTAAGTCTTCCATCTAGTGGCTCTTTTGTTTGATTTAATTCTCCTGTTAATCAACAGCTGGCTGCAAACACACAGCATTAGTGAGACAGATTCGTAGCCCCTTTGCTGACACACGTACTAAAACACTTGATGCAGCAGTTTAGGAAACACCCTTTGTGTCCATCGGAAATGAGAGGCCTTGCAATGCTGCAAGCACTTAGACATTGCCTCTTCTGCTTGTAAAGCAGAAGGCAATGCTGTCCTGCCTCAATGTGCTTCTGGGAGGCTTAAGTCATCAGTGCTCTTGTGGCATTCAAAGAGACAAAATGGAAAGTGTTAAAAAATGCAAATATTATTACTAATAATAGCTCCTTCCAGTCACACATTTTCTTTCAGCACTCAGATCTGTGATGCACATACACCTTTTGGTCACAATTTTTTTCAGCTCCTGAATTAACAGTGAATATTCATAGTATTAAACATCTCAACTACAAAGCAGCAACAATTTTCTTTGATTGCATTGTGATTTTATGGACATGAAAATGCAATGTTAATTTTTTGGAAGAAGAGTCTCATCAAAATCTGCATCAATATGCTGGCCGATTTGCTGGGTTACAACTGGCATCAAGGATAAAACAGCTGCTTCAAGGGAGTGAGCTTGATAAACAGCCCACTCTCCCATCACTCTGGGAGATGCCAGACCTGATAAAGTGTGATGTGATACAGACACTTACAGAGAGAACTTATTCCTTATCCCTGGTGACTAGCAACTTTTGATTTTTAACAGAGATTTGGCCAAGTTTGGCATGGCAAGATTTACTGTGCCTTTCAAATTCTTAGCTGGGCTTCATCTGTAGCTTTGCATAGTTTTGCTGTTCTTACAAATGTCTAAATCCTTTCTGACTGCTACTAAATTCATGGCCTCAGGTGTGGCCTGTGATAACGAATCTCATGGCTTAATTATTCATGTAATGGAAACTTCTCTGGCTTTTAAGTTCACTTCAGTTAAAGCAAACGCCTGAATGGAGAAAGATCAGAAGATGCCGATCCAGTCTTTCCTTCCACACACGCAAGGAAATAGTTGGTACCAGACCATTGCCTCCAACACATTTCAATTCACAACTAAAATCAGGCTAAGAGCCTGCAGCCCACTGCCAAGCAGTAAACTCTTAATGGTCTTGGTCATGCTTTCCATGTTGAACCCTTTCTCAGAGCCTGAAGGAGGAAACTTCAAAGGCAGCAAGAGCAGCATTTGTTGCATTGCCTGAGGACAGGTAATACCTGGAGAGAGGCTGAAAAGATTGATGGCTCCTTTGCTGATTCCTGCTGCATCCAGGGAAATTCGACTTCATGTATACATCAAATATTTTATAAGTACACAGGACTGCATCAGAGAATGCCTGGTTCTCAAAGCAAGAGATACCTCTCAAAGAAATGATCTGTAAAACTGTAATGTTACCCAAGCACAAGGAGAAAACCTCACACCCCCTCACAGCTGCCTGTGAAGGCAGCCCAAATTTATGCTGTTGGAGGTGGCTGAGAGAACATAATTAAAACTAATTCACTGCCATCCTCTGTAGGGCAGTTGATCAAGCTTTGTGCCATTTTGTGGGAGTTTGTTGTACCCTCAGATGAGTAGCAGAGTGCTATTTCACCCATTTACAGACACTGATCACGCACTGTGTTGTGCTAGAGTGTGTCACAAGTAACACTCAGCAGCTCTCCTGACCCTACAGCAAATAAATTAGTGGGTGTGAGTCCAAATGTGGCAATTCCTTGAGCTGTTAGACCTGTGTATTCTCCAGGCTTAAGAATCACGCTGATTAAATGCTGATAGAAAGGCCAAGTGCAAATAAAAGTAGCTCTACAGAAATACTCTGGAGTTCTTTCAAATGGTCTCAACCACACACAGGATGTCATGATCAGTCACAGCAGTGATAAAACTGGTCCAGGATCTTGATTCCTTCTTCTGCTCTTGTGTTTTCTCCTGTGATCTGAACTGCACTATGTGCCTGCCATCTCATAGACAAAATAAATCTCTGTGTCTCCCACCCAGCCGTAATTGAACAGTTATGGAGGTTGAGCTACCCTCTTCTCTCTGTAAACTCACTGAGATTGTTTCAAGCATCCACTTCTCCCAGGTGCTGCCCTGTTCCCTGGGAAGGAATTGCCATTGCAAACAGTTTCCTATTCTGTAGAAGAGACACATTTGATTAGAGATAGATTTTCCACAAGACCAGGATGAAGCCTGAGAAGAAGAGTATGCGTGGGGTAAAATTAATATTTCTGTCATGAAACTGTAATTCTGTCACATGAATTCCTCTTGGGAAGGATTTCTCATTTCCCTCTTTTCCTGCAAAAATCCTCTCGTTTTGTGCCTGTCCCAATTAGTGTGTGTCCACCTGCTCTGCTAAAAGCCAGCTGCCCAGGCGGGTAATTAACGCTGGGAGCTGTATAGAGGCTTTCCATCATTCAGCTCCCACCAGTGATCCCCTGCTGCAGCCACAGCTCTGACAATTGCCAGGAAACACGAGTGGTTTTTCCTGAGGGACCCTGCACTCACACACACCCTCTGAGTCACTCGCTGACAGGTTTTTTCCCTTAGCTCTGTGTTCAGGGGATATACTGGCGCCAAGTTGTTTTTGCTGGGAATGCAACTACCCACAATTTGAAATGCTGGAGCACATCCCAGGAAGGACAGGAGGAAAATGGGGCTTCAGGTCTGCTGGGGTCTCTCCTGTGCCACTGCAGAGATGGGCCTGTCACATTTCTGATTCAGGAGAGTCCTATGTGGCCACGTCCTTGTCTTCTCACTAGCAGGGCAAGAGGAAGAGGCTCCTGCTTAGACCTCCTCCCAATTGTGTACTTTTCTTTGCTGCTTCTTGTTCAAAAACTGTTCCTATTGTGAGCGCTTGGGCTAAACCAGGTACCTGCTTGAGTGGTTTTCTGCCCAAAACTTTCATAGCTGCTTTATGCGAATGGCACCGAGGGGTTTTACGGCTGCAGGGCATCTCTCCCAGCTGAGCCCATGGGCCTGGCCAGGAATTGAAATGAGTGCTCAGATTTTACAAGAACCTGAAAATGGCGTATGTCACTTGTAAAGAAATCAAGGTGGATGTGGACATCTGCAGAAAATCTGAATGGATTTACAAAAATGACATTTAGGAATGTATCTGCCAGGTGTCTCTCATTTCTGCTACACCTTGCTCCTGAATGCCTTTTACTTTTCTGTTTGGGATGTGTGGTGGCAGGAGGGTTCTGACTTTGTGTAATTTCAGCTGTTTCTGCAACAACTCATTTTGACATTATTTTAATAAATATGATGGTTTTGATGTTGATGCTGGCATAATTTTACCAATTAGCTCCAGGACAAATGAGTTAATTGGTGTTTGGGCTGGATGAGGTCCTACTTTCATTTTTGGTTAAATGCTTAGTAAAAAAAGCAAAGAAATCTATTAATTAGAATAGTACATAACAGCTTGAATCATATCCGTGAAAGACAAAACCCACTAAGTGATGCCTCTTTTATTGATTTAATTGAAGCAATTCAGAAAATTTTATGTGTTCTTTGATGTGTTTTGATAGTTAAATAGATACGGATGATGCTAATCTTTTTCTCTTCTTTTCTGTGATACTCACAAATGCTATTACAAAACAGCTTTATTTTTCTGATTTTCATTTAGGAAGAGCCCAATATTCAGTCTAGATTTCATTATGAGATGCGCTTATTTACTCACAAAAAAGAGAGGTAGAGGCAAGGATGACTACAAAGAAAGGTCGGAAGGAAAGTAATTTGGATGAAAAACTATTACATGAGCAGGTTCATCTGCACTGTTATCATTGGGGGTTTATATAAAGAAAAATCAAACAGTCCTTCCTAAAGTACCTAGGGTCCCACAGTTTTGGTCTTAACCTTAAGTCCCAGAAGGATTTACAGGTGAAGTTTACAACTACAAAATGGGACACTCTTTTGGAGAACACGGGATGGTGGCTGCACAGGAGCCTCCCTGTCCCCCACCAAAGTCCCCATCTGCCCCAGTGAGATAACAGGTTGGAGGCAATGGCTTTTTGTACCCCAGATTCAGAGCACCCCTTTCCTTCAGCAGCTGCTCCCTTCAGGAAGCAATAACATCATCTACTAGTACTAAAAGGTAGCAACTTTAAAAGCTGGTGCTTAACTGGGTGTTTCTGCTGACGCGATCTTTGTACAACAGCTTATGCCAACACTTTCAGAGTTCAAGCAACGCTTGTAGCATTCTGGGAGAAGACCTGCCCTAAAAAATGCTAAGTAAAACTGGCCAGCCCAAGTTAAAACACACAATTGTCCCAGGCAACTTAAAGCTGGCTTTCAGGCTTTCTGAAGACCCACTGATGGCACTTTCTGTGCCTGCACAAGAACTGCTGGGAAGAGGTGTGCGAGATGCCGGACTCCAGGTCTTCAGAGTCCTGTCTGCTCCCACTGGCTGGAAGCTGGGAAGCCAGGACTCATGTGGTGCACCAAGACCTCAGCAGACAGAGCTCTGTGTCTGCTGTAAGCAGGACATCAGTCTGCAAAGCCTTACTAGTGTAACTGGCCAGCAAAAGGAACTCTTTCTTGTCCATGAGGTCAATATAGACACCATTTCGCACTCCCACAATAAACATTTGTGCCATATGGAAAATGTGGGAGAAAGGGATGGTGGGGTGATGACAAAGGGAAGGAAAGGAGTCACTCATTTGTAGCCATGTAATTATTATTTTTAAATAAATAGAGCTTTCGAAAATGTTATTAAGCAAACAAGGGATTAAAGTAAAAATCTGAATTGCTGATTAAAAAAACCCCCACGACGTACTTGTAATGATATTATGTTGAGGGATAACCTAATTCAGTCCTAGCAGGTTTCTTTTAATAATTTTGATACTCAGTGTAATAACCACAGACTTTAAAATTAAAAAAAAAAAAAAAAAAAAAGAAAGAGAAAAAAAAGGAAAAAAGCCCCACCCGTTCTAATCAGCCCAGACTTCGGCGCCTTGGGGTGCATTTCAATCGCTCCCACGCGCAAAATGCCTGAGGCAATTCTCTTGCTTAAGAGGCATTTTCCACAACACACTGTGACATGATAATGCTAATTATCATGAAGATAGATTTTTAAACCCTCTGTCTAGGGCACCGCGCTTTGAAATCAGACGGCATTCACGATCAGCCTCGTCCCTGGCCGCCCGGAGTTGCTGATGACCCGTGCGGCTCCCTCCCGCTCCCCCGGCTGCCGGCAGCGCTCCGGCGCTCACCTGATGGTAAATCGCCTCCCAGTTCTCCCGCAGCGCTCCCCAGCTGCCCACGCTGGCCGCCTTCTTGTCCAGGTAGACTCGGATGTGCTCCTCCAGCTCCTGGTTGACCTGCTCGAGAGCTCGCACCTTCTCGATGTACTCCACCAAGCAGCCATTCAGGCTTTCGTAGGAGAGAGCCCTGCCCTTATCCAGCCCCGGGGCCAGGGGCACGGCGGCGGCGGAGCTGCGGAGACCCTGGAGGAAGACGCTGCTGATGCCCAGGGCTCTACGGGACACTCGGGTGCCCAGGCTGCTCACGCCGCCGGTGGGAACGGTGCCCACGTAGACGCCGGGGGGTCTCGACAGGCTCCCTCCACCTCCGACGCTCACCCGGCGGCCGGGCGGCCCCGAGCTCTCCGCCGTGGAGGAAGGGGGCTGCTGCCCCAGGAAGGACGACCGGCGCCTCGGCAAGGGCATGTTGTCGCTCCAGCCTGCCGAGCACCGCCGCTCAGCCCGGCCGCCTCGCCCCGCACTGGCGGCAGGGATGTGCCGAGCCCAGCAGGTTGGGGCTCGCGCGGGATTTCGGCTTTGTGCGACGGCTTTCTGGAAGGGGGGCTTTGTGCTGCCTGGGAGCACCCGTCACATTGTCCGGGCGGCTGCTGGGTCAGCAATCCCATTTCAGGAGAAATCTCCCTGCTGCTGCTGCTGCAAATGTGGCAGATGAAAAGCACAATGGTGTTTACGGGGACAGCGGGACGGGGATTCAGTACAATGTACGTGTTAAAATACCAGCAGTGTTTTCTACGCTGACACCCAGATGATTTCCTACCCTTATGGCCACAGGTATCCAGATACATATTACAAATGCATCTGCCTCTCACACCAGGGCTTGTTGCAGACATAGTCTGCTTCAGCAAGGCATTTTTTAAGCTTAGCAAAACCCAAACCTCTGTGGAGTCAACTGGGCCACGACTGAGCAGAGCTGAGCCAGCCTTTTGCCACTGCAGAGCATCAATGTTCCCTTGGGTCTGCTGCACCTTCTGGGTTTCTCTGTGCTTTTGCTTCACCACCCAACCAAGGCACGTTGACACAAACCCAGCAGATTTTATAGGGACAAGCAGCCTCATGTCCACCCCTGCTCAGTCAGTTTAAGTTCACATAATCAATTGCACTTTGTCTGTTCAACAAGGGCCTGTTTTCACTTCTTTGCCTGCATAAGGTGGTGACAAAGTGAGGCAGCTGTGAACTGAAAGAAAAGGGCAAAACAATCCTAGAGACTTATTGCAGGGGAAGAGGAAGATTTCTCCTGCTCTTCTTTTTATGTCAATGTTCTTTAGCTGCTAGAGATCAGGTGGGCAGTTTATAGGAATAATAAGTAATAAGTAGGATGTGTTCCCAGTACAGTGTGATCCTTCATAATACAGTGTTAGGTCTAGCTTTTTCTACCTACACACAGGGATACTTCACAGCCAGGATGCTGTTCCAGTATAGGATTACCGTGTGTGCATCTTTGTAGGCACGACTGTAATGTGCTGATGTTGGGCATTGCCCTAATGCGGTGTAGGTTTGTGCAAGGGCAGTGGTGAGTCTTTGGCGAGACGGGATACAATCAGAAATCCCTGTCTTCCACTGGTGCTTAATCCTGGCTCACTGGGTTGATGGCTGGAGTTTGTTTTGCTTGGTTTTTTCAAGTTTGAGAATTGTGAGGCTGCCAACAGTCAGGTCACCATTTCCAGGTTGTGTGAACACTGGGAACAGTGCAGCATCTCTCAGCTTTGCAAATACTTTTGGCTAGTTTAGGTATTCTGCCTTTAGATTACCAAGCAAACTGTACTGGTTAAATGAGAAGAATCCTCCAGTATTTCTTACACAACATTTTCAGTGTAGTTGCTCTGTGTCAAACTAGAGAATCTACCTTGCAAAAGTAATACCAGGTACAGAAAACAAATGTAATATAATATGGACTTTTTTTTTTTCAAAGAACTGAGTTTAGTTTTCTGTAACCTTGTTCCCTCTTTCCACCTACCTCTTCAAATAAAAATTAAGAAGATCCTTGTGGTATTGCTTTTGCCCTTGGCAATACCCTCAGGAAATTTTTACTCTCCTATCAAAGAGTGTGTTTCCAGGAGGCTGTTTAGTAATTGATCATGAGGATCACAGATATCATACTGCGTAGTTTTTATCCCACGGTGAAGATATATATTCCCAAAGTGCCTATCCATATTCATACACAACCTTGTCATCCTGCCTGCCCTGGTCACCTCATGAGAAAGCCCTGTATTACTCTCTGATGCTGAGCAGAGAAACAAATATCCAGGAGAGTCCCTGTAACGTTACAATCTTCCAGTTTCCAGAAGCCCATAATCCACATTCAGGTTTGTGCCTCAGCACAGCAGAAGTGTGTGTGTGGGATGAGGAGAAAGGAGGAGCAACAATGCCTCTGTGGCACACTGAGCCAAGTCTGGGTCTGACTGCAGCCATCATTCAGCAAAGTTGTCATGTTGCTCTGACTAACAGCAGCCACTGGGACACTGTCAGTGGGTGGGAACAGCTGGACCAGACGTGCCACTGCTGTAAGTCCCTTTTCTAGTACCAGCTGTGGCTCACCTTGAACAAGGCATCTGGTTAATGATGCTACACTAACCCTGTCCTGCTCAAACTTCCCTTTCAGGCAACCAAGCACTAAACCTGAGCAGCCAGTGGCAGGGAGCAGCCAGTGGCAGGGAGCAGCCAGCTGCAGCAGGGGCTAAACTGCCCCTCACAGCCTGCTCCTGATGAGTGAGGAGTGAAAGCAGAAAATAGTTTAGCGGGACTGGTGGCCAGAAGTGGGGAGAAGGAGGGCGAGACTTCAAATGACAGAGGCCATTTCACTTGCTGAATGATATAAAAAAGCAACTTGAGAAGCAAAACTGAAAATTGGTCCCACAGTAACAGTTCCATGTTACTCAAAGAGAGAGCATTGGTTTGGGCAAAGTCATTCCATGTTCCATATTAGTCTCACCTTGTAGCAACCTACTTTTAATCCATCCTTTAAGCTTTATTCACCCTTACTGTTCACCTAACATCTGCATTCAAGCACTTACCAGGGTAGGACAGAATTGCCATTTTGCTCTGAAACACTGTGTTTTCCTTCCTAAGGGGGGAAGGAAAGTCTCAGAGAGGAGAAGAGGGTATGAAGAAACTTGAGTCAGTGACATCAGCAGTCTAAGCACACTAGATAAATAAAACAGTGGGGAAGTGGAAATGTGGTCAAAGCCACAGCATTCAATTGGTGGCAGTCCCTAGTCATCAGATTTCAAGATTTCTGATAAATTCAAAGGAATTTTCTGTTCCTTTGAAGGGAGCACTCTATGTGCCTTCTTTTGAGGCTGTGTGATCCTTAGGAAATAATTCTAGGCTTATTGGGCTGAGGTGTAGCAGCTGTGAGTACAATGTGTAGTGTGGTTAAAACACTTATGCAGGAAAAAAGGGCCATTCTTGTCCTTGCTTGTATAAAAGAGTTTTAGAGCTCACACTGGAAGGGGGACAGTAAAGGGCTCATCCCAATCGATGCTCAGGCAGTACTGGAGTCATGCAAAGGATACAAGACTGGCACAGGAGCTGTACAGACTGCTTCTGGCAACTGAGCTGGCCCTGTCTGGTTTGTATTCTAGCTTGGCAGCCTAAAGGAAAGGAGTGACTGAGGTCATTTTGAAGTAGGAGAAAGGACAGTCACTGATCAGGAATGCTTATGCTCAGCTGAGTGATATCAGGTAGGATGCAGGATGCTGTACCCACCACGTGCTGCCTGCACCAAAAGCAGCCTTAATCAGTATTTTTCCAGACCATATTTAGCAGCAGTTTGTAAATGAGAGTGAAGCAAACAGTCCACCTGACAGGTGTTTTGCTTAGAAATACCTTTATTTTATAAAGCCACAGTTTGTTCTGTAAAGTTTTACCACACTTATAAAAAAGGGGATGACAATTCTGAGGGACAAAAGAAAAGCTGAAAACATTTCTTGTAATTCAGGGTTACACAAAGGTTATATTTATAATATATATATATTTATTTATAATTTGGAGACAGTAGAGATGAAACTGCAGTAGGGGAGCAGCTGCGGGGTCATATTTCGGAGACTTGCTCGTGTCCCACAAATAGCGTTTCCTGACAGAAGGGGTTCACCAGGACCATCCCGCTGTCGCGGTAGTCGCCGTTGGCCGGGGAGCGCGGCTCGGACAGGTGGTCCTAGGGGAAAAACAGAGAAGCACATTGAGCACTGCACACCCTTCGCCCTCCACGAGCACCCGGGGCACTCCTCCCAATCCCCCAAAGGTGCCTGAATGTTGTGGGCTGTGACTCTGGAGAGCCAGGTTTGGTGAGCTGGTTTCCCCTTTGTCAGGCAGGAGGAGCTGTGAGTGAAAAGTTCCTCTGAGGGTTGGCTGATTCTTTCTCAGCCTGGGGACCCAGAAGTCAGATACACCAAACTTCCAGTCCCTTTGCAGACTTGTAGCTTTCACGTTTCTTGGGGTTTTTTTTTCACTTTATTGACTCATTGCAAGTGTTTCCTGTCTCTTAGCTGGGCCTGACTCCTCAAAGATGCATTTTCAGCTCCTTCTTAAGGTCAGAAAGCCACATATATGGGTCCAAGCCACCTGAGCATGCCCCAGTTCAGTCATATTCTGATCAGGTTTAAATGACAGCTTTTGAAGACCATACTGTATGTGACTAGGTCCCACATTTGATTCTGGGCAAGCTAGACCAGGTCTTGCCTTAGCTGGAGAAACGTGATTGCCAGCAAAGTGGGGTTAATGAAGTGACTAACTGACTGTCTAATCACATCTCAGAGGCTCCTTTCTAAACCTTTTTTTTTTAAATTTAATCACATGAGCTAGTCAGCTAGATGATCTGAAAATCACTTCAGCATAAACTCAAACTTTCAGCTCTTTCTAGGTTTTAAATACCTTTGAACTAAGCTGAATTATTCTCTGTCTCTGATGCCAGGGAATACATTTCTATCAGTAGGATCACCTGCCCATGTGTGAATAATCCCTCTGAAGCAGTCAGATCCCTAAGAAGGGCTGATGAGTGTACACCACCACCACACACCCCCACATAATGATGTTCTGATTACTTTTTTACTGGGCATACTCACTCCCTGAACTGGTACTTGAGAAGTTACAGGCAGCTCCTGAGACATAAATGCACAAAATTTCTTTGTATTATTACCTCCCACCATCCTCCTCCTTTGATGCTGTGTGGCACACGCCCAGTAGACAGACTGTCAGCAATGAGCCAGCCCAAAGGGCTCTCCTTAAGCCATCATGGCATGGCTTTACATTGGCTGAAGGCTCACATGGAAGAGAAACCCAGGCACAAATTCACCTAGAGGTAGTTAATGCCCATCACCACGCAGCAATATGAAACACATCTGCAGTGGCTGGGAATAGGACGGCAATCCAGTTTTGCTGACATATTTATCCCATATAATACATGTGTAGGAGTCAGTCCTTCTCAAAAAGCTGTTTCCCTGAACATGTGTAGGGATTTCAAGGCTTTATTAATAGGATTTCCTCTCCCCTCCTCCCAGCATGACTTCAGTTACAGTTTTCAGACACCAGTTCTGCAAGTGAGGTACCTCTGAAGTCTCCAGTGACTGGATCTCTCTTGGTAACTCTACAGCATGCCTGTTGAAGTAGTCCATGGTAATAGCATTATTCCAGTAGCTCAGGTTGTTCTCTGGGTTAGATGTCTTCTTCTTCCTTCTCATGCAGCAGACTGTCAGCAGAACTGCTGTCAATAGAAACATGTCAAAAATTTGGTTATTTCCTTTCAATAAGTGCCTTTCCTTTCATCAGTGCCATGGATTTGTACTTTATGTTACTTAAGGAGAGGGCTGCTGACCTGTGTTCATATGCTTCAACCTCAGTCAGTCCTAGCTCTCTGCTAACAAACCCTATATAATTATGTCAGAATCTGGGCCAAGCAGATGAGGCTTTGGGCTTGGCAGAGTAGGCAGTTTTTACTTTCTTTTTGATGTGAGTGTATAATCTTCAAGATGTGGCTGCCTGATTAATGAAAAGCTTTGTTTTTGTAACTGATGGCATTTTAATACCTAAGCAGGGATTTATAGACCCTCTTGGAAAGAGGGCATTCCTCAGAGACTGAGACAGATGCTTCTGTGGGGATCTTTTCTGCATCTGGTATGTTCAAAGGCTGCAGTGATGAGCACATCAGCAAGTGGGCAGTGAGAGATACCGGTCCTAGCTCAAATACCAAATTCATAAATGCCTGCAGTTGCATGTCTTCAATACCAAAAGCTTCTGTCCTGAAGTGCCACTGACCCTGCCTCTGTTGCCTGCTGTTTGTAACTTGGATTTTGGTTTGTGGCCACGTTCCAACACATCAGCAACCAGCCAGAGGAAAAGATGGGTTCCTGAGTAGGATGAGACAGGGGTAAGGTGGCATGGAGATCCCCTGCTGCACCTGTCTCACACACCTTACACTTCCAGGATAGTGTTAACCCCAGAGCTGGGGTTCTCCTGCCTGTCTCCATCAGCCATACCGGGATGTGTGATCTACTACTAAGGGTAACCTTTTCCCCACGCTTGCCTGGGCATTGGGTAATGTCTGAGCATGGCTTTTTTTCTCACCTGGGGAGTACATTTAAGCTTTCACAATCTGAAATATTTGAACCTTAAGTAGAACAGTTAGGCAAGACGAAGTGACCAGCAAGTGAAACTCCTGAGGTAATTGTGTCTGGTCTCAGGGCCACAGGCACCCACAGGTACCAGAAATGCCCAGGCAATTCTCTCCCAGCAGGCAGCTGAACACAAAGCTGGCTGAGCGTTAATGTCTGGAACTGCTTTCAGTTTATTCATCTCTGTAGCAATTCAGATGGGTAATCTTGGCAACCTTAGGGGAGACAGGCAAACCCACAGTAACAGACTTACTGCTCCCTATGGCCCTCGCTCAGGCAGAAGCTGGGGTGTGTGCAAGGGTTTGCTCAGGGCTGTAATGTGTAAACTCTGTCTGCTTCTCTTACACCTGTGGAATTAATTGACCAGTTGTGTTTGTAATCTACCTGATTTATACAGACAGGTAGATGCACATGTACTTGCTTTGATCTGTACCTGTGAAATAGGGAATGCCCTGCTGTAAATTCCCTCTATCATTTCTGAATCCCTCATGGTAGAAGAGAGGAGAGAAAATATTCATGAAGCAGAAAAATATATTATTTCCTCAGCTACAGGTAAATTATGTATTAGAATGATAACTCAAAGGACAGAAAAGACTGCAGAGAGGTCACTGCTGCTATGTATGTTTTGACAAACATTGCAGCTACCCATGTGCCATGGGTCTAATTTCTTACCCCATCTGCCACACAAAATAGCAACACAAAAGTGCAAGGCTAGACTTCTATTTAAAAAAAAAAGAATAAACTACTAAGGAAAAAAAAAATTAATGTGTTTGAGTTCAGGCAGTTCTGTCACTAACAACTTCATTTGCTGACAGCCTGACACTCTGAATCCTGCTACTGCACCCCGTGGGCCACCAGAACTGCTCTCCCCACCTGGGGAAATGCCTGTCCTCCTGAAGGGCTGCACCTTTTATCCCTACTTTGACTGCTGCCCTCTTCATATCCCAGCCCAGCCTGCAGGCTCGGGAAGATTAGAAAGTGATGCAGGACTTAAATTTAGTCCTCACCACTGCTGGTGAGAGCCAACAGTCCTCGGCTTTTCAGCACTCCAGCAACAAGTGTTCCATCCCCAAGGTGCAGAGCATTTCTGAAAGTGCCTGAGGACACGAGAGCCCCAGCAAAGTCAACTCTCTGCAAATAATTTTTTGAAAGCCTGAGGTTTTACAGCTTATAAAATATTGTGGCTGCTGACAGAGAAGTGTCAGATTTGGGGGTTAGGGGCTGGGAAGCCAGTGACAGATCTGAACGAGATCTCAGCTTCTTCCAGCAGGAAATGGCCTTGCCATGTGCAGATACACACAGCAATAATACTCCCTCCCTTAATTACAATCTTGGCCTCCAACCGTGGTGCACACACAAGAAAATGGATGGAAGAGCATGGAAAATGGGTTCCTGAGCTTCCTTAAATATGTATTTTAGCAGAAGGATGTCTACCTAAGTTGCCTCAATTCAAAGCAGAGGAGACCTAATTTAAGAGGGTGAGTGAGGACAGCCAGGCTGGAATGGGGCTATTCCCTCTTCATCTTATATTAACTGCCCTTTTCCCAGAATCATAGAATCATTTAGGCTGGAAAAGACCTTTAGGAATGTTGAGTCCAACCATTAAAATAACACTGCCAGATCCATCACTAAACTATGGCACTAAGTGCCACATAACCTACCACATAACATGCCACACTTGGGGCATATTTTAGTGACATTAATTTAGCCAGCAGAGGACCCCCCACTTCCAGAACAGCACTAGGACCAGAGTACAGCTTTACCAATATTTCTGGATATCCTTTTGTTCCCCTAATAAGAATTACATGTATTACAGAAAACCTCTTCCAGACAGACCACTGTGATGGCCAGGGAGGACATATTAAGTGGAGGAAATACACAGAGGGCAGAGATGGTTTGGAAGGCACAAATGGCAGTAATGACAACAACAGAGCTGAAGAGAGAGAAATAGTAGCTGCAATACCCTGCTTATCTTTTCTAGTATATTATGTGGTTAACTCTTCCCTGGTTTTCAAGCAATCCTCTGGCTGCTTTCTGGGAGTCAGAAAAGCTCAACTAACTTCCCTTTCCCTGCTCCATGTTCAAGTCAATAGTGACTGCCATAAGAGGGACGTGTCAATGTTGTCCCTGTGTCAGCCTGAAGTCCCTTGTACAGAGACTGTGAGACATGTTAGGAAATATCAGGGGTCTCTAGGGGTTCAGAGATTTTGGAAGCATTTCTAACCCATATATCCTTTCACTTGTTCAGTGGCTGAGCTGATGATGAGCTCCAGCTCTGACACTGGATATTCTTTGGCCATAAGGCAAGTTACATCTTCATGATCTATCCCCCCCACCCATGAAACAGGACATAATACATCCCACAAATGGGAGAAACAAGATTCACACAGGTTTACAGGTTTCTAGGCTGGTGGGAACATGTCCATCACCTACTGTCACCCACATAGCACCTGCACACCAGGAAACTTTCACCTGTTCCTTTAACATAATCTGTATTTACTGTACAGCACATCTCACAGGAGAAGAATCAGCTTTATTTAAGGATACAGAGTGACTGGATATCCATCCCATTCCCACAAAGTTTTTTTCAATGTTTAATTTCCATTGTGGGAACACGTTTACATTCCCCTTGTGTAAATACCTTCACCTTCAACTGTCACTTCCTCCACGTTGCCTTTTTTATTAAAAATTTCCACGATGCTGTCAGCAATGTCCCCTGTGTATGTAGGCTTCAGCCTCCTTTTGTGCTACATCATGGCACAAGTGGAATTATGTTGTATTTCTCCACTCCTGAATCATTCCACAGCTCTTTTCTAATCTTCTGGTGGTTTTTTTTTTAAACATACCCACTAGGATTATACACCATTTTCAATACCAGCTTCATTAATGCAGTGTAATGAGATCATTACCATTTCCTACAGTTTTCTGACAGTCTTTCCCTTCAACTCACTAAAATATTTTACCAATCTTACTGCATATTCCCTGCTGCATATTCCCTTCCCTCACTTTCCAGCTCCCACGGAAAACATGGAAGCACGGTGTTAACAGACCTGGAATTGTAAGCACTTAAAAGTCATGCAATATTCAGGGTGAAGGATCTTCATTTACTTCTCCCTATGCCTGCAGATCACAACACAAAATAAATTTCTACAGAACCCTTCCCTCAATGAACAAGATAGTGCTTTTTCCATATTTCTTTCAATTTCTCCAGTTTCCTGTATGTAGCAGCAAATACTCAGCTGGGATACAGGTATCAGGATGGGTTTGGTTACTGACTACAGGTGCTTACATCTGGAGACAGGAGGTTCTCTCCAGCTCAGCCTGAGTTCACACCTCGGGATTGGACTCAGGGCTTGGGATATTTCTTGCTTCAGACCAGGAAGCAAACGTAGGTTTTGAGATGGAGAAAGTGAGTGATGTAATTTTGGAAAGCATTCCAGTGCATGAAATGTGAGCTGAGGTTAGGTCCAAGGCAATTCTTCACATATTCTTTGAGTTCTGCTGATGCCTGTGTTCAGAGCCTCAGCCTTCCTCTCGCGTTCTCAAGTGTCAGCAGAACTGACTGGATGAATTGACTTCTGTGCATCTCATTTGCAAGTTCCTGTTCTTCCATGTTTTATTGTGTCATTCTGCAATTACAACGATGTAAGGACCAGGAGCCCAAGGACTGGAACAGTGGGTTTTAAAATGGGCTCATGTTGTGTCTTGTTCTGCATTGCAGAGAGAGGCACCTACACATGGACAGCAGCACGTGCACAAAAATGTTCAAGGCTGCCTGAAGGACACTGCAAAACCAACTCAAACTGTGACATGCAGAAAATAATGACATCACTGTTATATATGATTTTGCTATTCTGGGAAGGGAACGACATAGAATCCTTCATTTTTGCAGCCCTCCCATGGCATTAGAAACATTACCCTCATTATTTATACCATGAAACTGAGCTGCCAAAAGGTGAAATGATTTCCCCTGGTTCATGCAGCAGACATGGCTTGTGCGTTCCTACTCAAAGCATTACTCTTCTGGCTAGCAGTTTCAGGGATTTCAGTGGGACTCAGAAATCTATGCATCTGCAAAGAAGTATGTACTGTAAGGGTGGGAGGCTAAATCCCAGCTCTTATTTAAGCAGGAGAGCTCCTGAGGCACAGGTCTTCAGGCTCGTGCTAAAGCCCCTGAGCTGTGCCACCAGCACGGCTGGTGGGACCTGCCAGTCCTCAGTGGGGCTCAGATGTCAGGGCACAGTGATGCCGAACAAACACTCTGCTGCTCCCTGCTCTTTGGTGCAAATCCCCATAGCAGGGATAGGCCAGCAAGGAAACCTCAGCAGAGTCCATCCTCTGAGAGGAGAAATGCAGCATCCCAAGCACTTCTTCCAGTGAGTATGAGGTGCCAAAGGCTCCTGTGGTTGCTCTCTAGCAGGTTACTTCCCCTGCTATAGAAGTGCCCACAGGTTTTCATTTAACAGGTGCCTGTCACTAGAAAGTGTGACAGCAAGCAGAGTGTAGAGATCAGAGAGGGACAGAGACATCTTTGCAGTATTGTGATGTGTTTTCCCCTCCAAGGGTTTTGGGTAGCACAAGCTGTGCCCAGAAGCCCTCCAAAGAGAGCTTTTCCAGCCTCCTTGCGACTCCTCGCACAGAAGAGGGATTACATGGAAAGGCACAAGGGCCCCTGGCAGAGGAGAGACGCGCTGGCCACTGCACAGCTCTGCAAAAGGCTCTGGAAAAACAGCCCGGAGGTCAGCGAGCTGGCTCGGCTCAGGGGCACCCCTCATCAGCAGGACAAGGGAGCGGAGTTAATTGGATTCCTGCAGCTCTGCAGCCTTGCGCACAGGCTCTGGATTGCCTCTCCTCAACTCTTTCCATGTCTTTCCAGGGTGAGTGGCTAACATCCCTGCCTTGAGGCTGCCTCTCTGCTTGGTCCTGAAGGTGCCAACCTGAGCGCAGAGCCACCAGGCCGGGCAGCTGTACTCTCCCGTGACAGGGGTCCTCAGTGACTTCCTCCGTGGCTTGTTCCCTCCTAAGGCAGCTCAGACATTTAAGAGCATGGGACTGAGTCTCTATAGCCTTTCAGCATCCCAAGGCAGGAGCACGACTATGTTTTTTCTCAATCCGTGCCCATAACAACTGTGAAAGCCTGTCCCGGAAAGAAAACTTCTTTCCCCTTTGAAGATGAAATGAAACCCAAACATGTGTGCTCTTCATCCTTCTCCCGGCGGCAGCCTCCCGTGGAAGGCTCCGAGAGGAGAGGAGCATTTGCCAGCGCGGGCCGCGTGTCCCCCGCTGCAGCGCTTGTGCCCGGGAGGTGGCGACAGTCCCCTTCGGACAGCTCGCACCGCGCAGCCCGTGCGCATCTCACCGCGCACCGAACACACACACACACACACACACACACACACACACACACACACACACACANCACACACACACACACACACACACACACACACACACACACACACACACACACACACACACACACACACACAAAATAAAGGGTCCCTCCGGTGCGCAGCACGGTTTAAACAGCGAAACTTCGGGATGAAATCAATTTCCTAGGCGCTAAAGCCAGATCACCCCCCAAAATCCCATTTAAATGCCTGCCTGCCATTCATTTCGACTCTCAAATACATCCGAGGCTTTCCAGATTTTAAAAGGAGAGTCCCAATGAAGGCCATCCTCAGGAATCTGGTCTTGAAAGCAGGACTTAAATACTTGAATCGTTTAAACACTCAGCTGTATTAGAGCTGATACAGATAACTTTCAAAATAGCATCTGACTTTTTAGAAAAATGTAGCTTATGAATACAAGAACCAGAATAGGCAGAGTCACATGAATACATACCATTATGGCACATATGAAAAGAAGAAAAGTGTTAAAATTGCTATTTAATGAATAGTAGATTAGAATTCCTGCTATCAGACTTCTCATATTATCATTACTATTATTATTGTTACTGTTATTATTATTTACCTCATACATGGCACTCTGCACACACAAACCAGTTTACCCACTGGCTATGCTTCCCATGCTTGTGCTGTATGGTTTTACACTTCTTATTTTGTATTTGGACGCTTTCTATCCCGCCCAGCTTTCTTTCTGGATATTGGCCCAAAACATAATTCTTGGAAGAATTTATTTGATCCTCTAGTTCTATTGATGGATAGACAAGGCAT
The DNA here is from genome assembly GCA_013398115.1 of Falcunculus frontatus. Classification (NCBI taxonomy): domain Eukaryota; kingdom Metazoa; phylum Chordata; class Aves; order Passeriformes; genus Falcunculus; species Falcunculus frontatus. The sequence goes on from VZRV01002221.1 coordinate 86,737, forward strand.
AGTTCATCAAATCATGAAATATTGCTGCTTCTGACCACGTGCTTGCTATGTCCCAGTTCCTCCTCTCCATCTTGCACAGAAATGTATATGTACGTTCTGCTTTGGTTTCTCTTTGATTGCCCATCTTTTAGCCTTAAGCTTTGTTCTCACTCGTGGTTTTAACCACATTGGCAATAGCAGAACTGATGGTCCCAGAGGTGTGAATCTAACAAATATGCTGACTCAATCCAATAACTCGCAGCTGCTGAAAGGATTAGTATGGTCCCCCCTCCAGGTTTGCATTCCTGCAGCCTCATCCTTTCCAGGTCTTGTGCTCATCTGACTCTGTGGGGAGCTGATTCAGCCCACTGGATGGACAGAAAGTACCAAAGAGTAAAGTCAGTATTTTCTGGCCACTTTAACAATCTGAAAGTGTCTCAGGGAGGTGGCAAATCAGGCCCAGGCAGAAGGAGAGGGGCAGGATCAGGTGTCTGCACCTAGGAGAGAGCAGGAGAGAGCAGCACTGTCCTTTTTGGCTGGAGTAAGCTGTGTGTGAGATTGGCTCAGGCAGCTCATCCAGCCTTGTCCTCAGTACAGCTCATAGCCGTAAATAACAGAATTAATACTCAGTATTGTTGGCTGCTACCCTTTTATGTTTCCTTAGGCAGCAAAGGCTGGGAAATGTTTGGTTTTGTTTCACCGCAGACAGATCAGAATAATCACACCCCATGACAGTGAGACCCCAGAGAATATGTTGTCCCACCAAGCTGATACAACCCAGCTAGGCATGGGACATCCTGGCAAGCACTCACAACCTTGCTCATAATTTCTCATGTGTTTTTTGTAACTGAGTCAAACAACAAGACCCTGAGCCAGCTCTGGAAAGCCAAACCTGCCCTGATCCTGCAGGTGGCTGAGTCCAGGTGTCTGAAGGCCAGGGTTTCCAACTCTTTCTCTTCCCTTGGCAACTGTAAAGTTGGAATTAAAATGGAGGAAACCAGCACTTTGGTTATCACATTTCTAAATCTGATAGTTCATGCACTGCCTGCAATGAAATATTTTATTGCAGTGGAAAACTGGTGCTTCCTAAATTATTAGTCATTACAGATGTTATTAATCCTTTGGGTTAGCAGTGGGCTTTTAAAATCCAATTTCAGGGTAGCAAGTACTAGTTCCTAAATTAAAAAATTGTTCAGTTTTTGGTCACCATCTTAAACATCTTGGAGTAAAGCTGCTTCACATTCTAGAGTTGCTCAGCCTTGTGTTACACCCTCAAATGGAGAGTGAGCCAGTGAGATTTTTAATAGCAACAGAGCAAGCATGCTTCGAGTGCAACATTTTAGCCCTGCATTTTGAAGTTAAGACTTTGGTCAGTGAATGTGATCCCTGTGCATCTCATCCATCCCAAGCAGACCTGCCTCTGTTAGGTCTCCAGCTAGTCCTTGAATCGTGGGCCGAAATCCAAAACTTAAGGAAAGAAAAAGCAAAATAAAGTGGCAATTAACTTACAACATGAGGATATAGGTACGCTGATAGCCAGGATGATCCAGGCAATGTCCATCTTGCTGAGACAGATGGTTGCTCTGTGCTGGGGTTTGTCCCCCTCGGTGACATGAGAGATGTTTCCTTGCACCCCTGGTTTCCAGGTCCCGGCAGGAACCAGTCTGTTCAGGAAGTTCCCGGTGGCGGTGGAGCCCGCTGTGGAAGTGCTGCTGGACAACCTCGTGGCAGGCGCTGAGGAGAGAGCACTGCCCGGCGACGTGGCATTGGTCACCATGCCGTGCTGCGTTGGAGTGAGTCCCTCAGGGTCTCCCGCTGCCGGGGACGAGATGCTGACGTCAAAACTGGTCTGAACTGAGTGACCAGCTGCTGCTGTTGCAGATCCAGAGCCAGCAAACAGAGGGACATTCGTACTGAGATTCAAGGTCACCCAAGAGTTGTTTTTGCTCAGCATATCCCACACACCATAGCGTGTGGGTTTAAAAGGCACCGACACTGCTTCAGGATCACTTGATGGTCCAGCAGTTGTGGTGGCAAAATCTGCCTCCTGCACTACTACCTCGGTCCCATCCCCTCGCTCTGCTTCCCTAAGGCTTCCCGAGCTGCTGTGGTGGGGAGAAGGGTCTGAGTGTGTAGTTCTTGCCAGCCCCGTTTCATTTGGATCGCTGGATGCTGTGGTCTGGGACTGAAAGGGGTGGTCTGTGAAAGGGCTCCTCAGGGTAGGGAAGGGAGAGTGCAGGGTCGTCTTTAGGTAAGGCTCTGACGACTCTGAGAAGTTGCCTTTGAAAACCTGGAATATTTTCCCCTTGGGGCGAGACTGTCCCGAGTACAAAGCGCTCTGGTTGTATAAATGATAAGTTTCCTTCTCGCCGATGTGAGGGCCGCTCTCTTGCTCTTGCCCGGTGGAAGGGGCTTTCTCCACCAGGCTGATGGGGTGGGACATGGCTTGAGCAGACATGGGAAGGGGCTCTGCCGTGTGGTGGTCCTTGTGGTGAGGTGTTGTTCCCATGGCTGTGATAGTTGTAGTGTTCATCGGGAAGCCCTGAGAGGAGGAGACAGTGGGAGACAGTACCTGAACAGAAAACACCAGCTCTTCCGTCAGTGCCAAGATCAGTAGAACACCTGAGGAAAAAGCACAAAAAGAGGGTGAGATCCTGGGGAGGGACCAGCGGATGGGGATGGCATGGTTGTGCATCTGGCAGGAAGGAATACCTTCCATGTTCTGCAGAAGGACAGAACAGTTAGCATCCAACTTTGTTGGCTTCTCTGTGAAAGTAGCAAGAGAAAGACAAATCTGCAGGAACTGTGGTGACCCCACAGCCACGAGAGCAATGAGCAAGATTACAGGGAATTTCTGTGGCAAAGAAAGAGAGGAGCTCGCAGTATCAACTCATGTGAAGCTTTAAAGTGCCATTGGCAGGTGATTTCCCTGGAGAAGCTAAAAAGCATCCTACATTTCAGGGGTAGAAACAACAGATGTCCTCATTTTCATTGTGGCCAGGTGTCCAGATGAATGTCCATATCATTATGGGAAACCTTAGTCTTCTCACTCCTTTGGCCTCAAAACCCTAAATTTGGCTGCCTCCAGTCTTGGCTGCCATTAAGCAATCTGTTTTTTGAAAGAGCAGCTGCTTAGGCCTTGCTGAAAATTAGGTCAAGAAGGGATGTCTGGTGAGAGGGCTACCTGCGTTATACATGCTGTGCTTTACTCGGCGACTTTGGAAAATCTAGTCACTCCAAATGTCAAAAATTAACAAGAGAACACAGCTATCCCAGCCATTTTAAAACACATTGTGATTATTGTGATCCAACACAACAGCCTTTCGCATCCATAACTGAAGTTCGGTTGTAACCTGTTCAGTGCTCACATGTGCTGTGGGGTTGGATGGTGTGAAATTTGCCTCCCGCCTCCCTCTGTGCTGCATGTCATTTCACAAGGTGCCAGATTCACACCGCTGGGAACATCAATTCTTTCATTTATTCCTAGTTCAGATAATGGAGGTGGGCAGCTGCAGTAGCATAAGCGTCCCCAGGATCCAGGGCTAATACGCCGTGAGTTAGCGTGACCTGCAGGGACCACATCAATCACATGTCACCATTTCCATATGTTGAAGCTGTCGAGTGTAATGTGGATCTCTGCTCACTAGGAAGCACATGGAATAAATCCATTTTGCACAGTCCACTGAGCATCATCAGATGGCACCATTAGCACTGTGCTAGTGTGAATTTCAACCAGCAGCATCGAGGTGAAAAATGTTGTCATAGTCTTAACAAATCAGGGAGATGAGTTCATCAAAACTGCAGGACTTCAAACTGGGTGATGATCACCTTCCAGCCAGGACTGTGGATTTCCTTCCTGCCCTCTTCTCTACCCTTCCTAGTTGGCCAGCTTTCTCCATGAGTGTCGTTACGCCATGTAGTTCTACACCATTTGGGAACGTCTGTTATGGGCCAAAGGAAGACGGGGACTCAGGAAAATTAAAGATCTCTGATAAGGTGTCTGCGGGCCCCAATTCTGTTCCAGGTTAGGCAAACACAAATATGATGAAACGTGTTTATTCTGAAACCTGAGCATCGTTCACACCCATTCACGATCATTGCAATACACGTAGCAAAAACTCACCAAAGGAGCAATATCTGTTCCTCTTACCCAGCTAAATGTTCTACTTTCATCACTAACCATCATTTCTGAACCAGAGCAGCGCAGAGCTCTGCAACCAACAAAATTCAGCTCATCTTGCCCCCAGCAGCCTCCTGTTACTTGGAAGAGCATCCAGAAGATGAAAACACTGACTAAATAACATGGTGAGAGCCAATTACAAGTAATGCACTTTCCACTGCCTGATGCTAAAATTAGATCTCTTTTTTTTTAAATTTCTGGAATAAATATCTCTGCCAAATAAACCATCATCTGGGATACTGCTTCCCAGTTCCTAGCCAGCTGCAGACAATATGCTCTTAGCAGAACACCTATTCAAATTAAAACCCACAAATTCTGTACACTGAGATGCAACCAGGAGAGCAGATCAGGCCGTACCCATGGAGCATCACTCTTGGAAACGAAAGGCAGGAGTTATCTTCACGTTTTTGGCAGCTCTTATTCTGAGGTCAAGGTCAAAGCAGATATTCTAGTGTCCATATGGCTAATATTTCATGCCAAGACAAGTTGCTGCCACAGAACAAATTCAAAGAGGAAAAGATGACAATTTATTTTGGATTTGGTGTGTGGAGATAATGTTCCAGGAAACTTTGGGCCTGCTGTTCTGAACACACAAGATAAAGTGCATTGGCAGATATTTATGAGATACTAGATTATAATGATTGTAATGCCTGCTAGAATTTTTTGATGTTCTTTGTGTAACTACTTTCTCTCACACCTCACACACAAAAAACCATCACTATTGGATCAATGTTTTTCTTCAGGATATTCCTGAAGGAATAAAGAAGTTGTCAGCTTTTCTGCATATTGTGCCCTGGGGTTAGAAACCCTGATCTTCTGCTGAAAACCCACCTAATATCCATCTCCACTTCCTCAAATACTGATAAATCTGAGGCTTGCTGCTATAAAGATTTATAGTCTCTCTGGGGCAGTCTGTTGTGGTAGCAGGTCACCACACATCTGGTACGGGAAACCAGATGCATTTAGCTTGTACCTTTAGGTGGCTTGTAAAGTATGAATAAATATTTATAGGAAATACTACATCAGAAGTAATTTATCTGACAATAAACAATAACTCCCATGACATTTGGCCATCTCAGGTTGTGGCAGTCAGGTTCTGCTCATCTGCCATGCTTGCTTTAACAGCCTCTGCAGAGCCACTGTGGCCTTATAAGCTACAGCTTCTTACTTGGATGGACCACAGTAATTCCTTCAGTAACCACCAGAGCTAATCTGTGCCCATAACTACTGAAAAAATATTCAGCTTGGCAGATCATTGTAAAAATAGCCAGTGCTGTATATTTAGAGAGAAACAGCTGATGATAAGGACTTCACAGTGGGTTTTGTTGGCCCTTTTAAGTAGAATTAATTTGCTGGAAAGCAAAAGTAAAGCTGGATTTGGTATTTTTAGATTCTCTGCATCATCACCCAAGCAAGCTCTGTCTGGATTTGCAATGACTTTATTGCCTGGAGCTCCCACTTACTTTTCTGTCATTGAGGATATGCAAAGTCTTACAAAGTGGGGCTCTTACTGAAGTCCCTGATACTGGACTGCCCTTATTAGCAGCTTTGACTTAAATCTAGGAAAATGATATTCTGAAATTCCCTACTAAGGCGGAGGAGGCATTTGTCACAGAAATGGACTTATCCAGCACCTCTGAAGTTCTTCCCTTCTCTTCCCTCTCTGTGCTTCACAAATGCAGCTGCACTAAGGTGGGCCACGGTGGGTATAATGCCATTGTCCCCTGGTGCCTCAGCTCACCTTCAATCCCACTACCACTGAAAGGGAGCCTTCTGGTTGCTATCAAGCTCTCCTGGCCAAATTTTGATATCCCAGGTGAGACAGCAAATGCTCTTGTTTAGTTCAAAGTGCAGTCCTGCAGTCTTTGCCAAAATCCTTCATTTCTGGCTGCCTAAGACTTTTAGAGCTGATTTTACTTAGAGGATGAGCCCTTTGGAGTAAGGACTGGCAGTTCTTACAATCTGCTGGCATAATACTAATACAGACTGATGCAAGCACATTATAGCAAATAATAATATTTTCAAAGGTCAGCTCACACCATTAAGTTTTTTCATAAGGGGCCATTTCTAAGGTGCAGGAGCTCAGGGTCAGAACAGGTCAAACTGGTTTGTCTTTTAAGTGCTTTGTGCCAAATTCACGCTTTTGGAGCCTAATTTTATGGCTACATGAAAACCATTCAACCCTAATAAGAAGGCTGATTGACCTGACATCTCTGTGGTGTGAACTGTGGCCTTGCATAGTACACAGTGCACCAGGAAGGGCATATTAAGTACAAAATGAATTAACTCAAGGATGAAACACAGCAGAGTGACAGCAGAATGTACATAGAGGGTGCTGATGTGCATTCAGCCATAAAAACTCCTTCCTGACAACATGGTGCAATGGTTCAAATCTAAACAGGATCTCCCTGCAGTGCTTCTTCCCACTGTACACTCACATGAGGAACCAGAAATGGTGTGTACAGTTGTGTATGTGAAGGAAACGAAGCAGTTCCTTTACACCAATGTTTTAAAAGACTGTGATTTATGTCTTCAAGAAGTCTCAGAAAAGTCTGGGATTAGGAACACTCCACTTTCCTAGACTATGAAGTCCTCAGGGTTCTACTACTTGGAAACTTCCTTGTGACCCTTTTATTTGCACACAAGTGGCAGAACTGTGTCTCTCCTTAACAGAAAAAATAAGCAATTCAGGCCTCAGCAGCTTAGGTTCTTTGTTTTTTCTCAGGAGCTTGGGAGGCTCCACTAGGAGCCGGTGTCCTGTCACAGGACAGCATTCAAAGGTTTCACTCAGGAGTTAACACTGCCTGGTGCTGCACGGGACACTTCATGGGCACTTCGAGAACAGCGTTTTTTGCATGACACGGCAGAGCAGGCATGTGGCTGTCGAGTCAGCTCATGCGTTCAGCCTCCCTGGGGCACCCCCTTGAAACAACACAAACTTATGTAACTCCCGTTCTAAAGCCCGTGGAAAGGTTCCCAATGACTTTAGCGGGCTTTGGATGAAGTCCTAATTGCCAGAGATACAGTGGAAACTTTTGAGCTGCACATTTACATTTTCTACAGCAAATGAACATGCACAATGAGCTCAGTCTGGTGTTTGACCCCTTCTGGCCTCTGCTACCTTGGACCTTGCAGCAAGACAAACAGAGCCAGCCTGAGCAGTACTTGGCAAACATTTTTGCTCTAGGAAGTCAGGAAGAGCTTTTTTGTGCAGAGACCTACTGCTGGACTCATTATTTCAGACTGCCGAGGGCAAGGAAAGCAACGGGAGCTGTCCTACAAAAGACCATTATCTACAGACCCAGGGCTTAGGTGCATGTGGCCACAGTACGGGAAGCTGAAGCCTCTCCGTGCTCCTGTCTTCACTTACTAATAGAGAGAGAAGATTGTGCAAAACCTCTTCAAAGCAACAACGATGTTACTGTTGTAAAAAAAGCTTTCTTCTCGACACTAATACCGTCTCGTGTGTCTCTCAAGAAACCTTAAATGCTACAGGGAGCAAAACGAATCTTTAATAGATGGAAACTGTGCACAAAGTGTGTATTATTACTTCCGTTACGGTCATTTCTTTGTAGTGTGTCTAAGCAATATGATTTTCACTCACAATAAAGCAGCCTTTGTACAAACAAAGAGTTAAGCAAATTTAATCTCCATGATCGGTGGCAGAACTGAGGGAAGAAAAAGTAGGTTACTCTGCACAGAAAATTTCTCTTCCCTAACAGTCTATCTGTCATGCCAGAAGTCCCAGATATCAACTTACAAGTTATTGTCTGTTTTCCCTGGTAAGTATTAGACGGAGTGATCACCCCGAACTTCAGCACACAAGCATCTGGTAAAATGCAGGGAATGAGACACACAGAATAACAGCTCTATTTGCAGTAACATTAAACAGCATCAGCAGAAGCTCGGGAAATCACATGTACAAAAACAAATTAGCAGCACTTGCTGACACTCCCTGTGCAAGAACAGTAACAGCAGTTACAGTTTTCATGTGGAAAGAAGTCCCAGTCCTTTAAAGATACATAAACACTGCAGACCACTATTACAGCCTTAGAATGCACTTACACCACAGACTTTGAGAGAGTGAGACTGTGAATCAAAATTAATTTCTGGCCCTCCAGAGAGTTAAACAATGGGTGATACAAAAAGAACAGTGTCGTGCAGTCACAGAGCAAGCAGTTCCCAATTCATTCTCACACTGCACTAGAGACTCGCAGATACTATAGGAATAGGTGCTTTAGAAATTACTTAGATCCCCTACTCAGCTAAATATATATGGATATTGGAGCTATTCAAGCTTGTGAAAAGGCTTACTGACAATCAGGGCAACAGTAATTACTGAGAGGAGGGTAATAAAAAGAAAGAGCCTGACTCTAGCTGTTCGTTCAAGGTAAGCACTTACCTGAAAATATCATTTGGACTTGTCAGCAGACATCCTCACCTGCTCACATCACAAGGATTTGGAAGCTTCATCCCTCAGTAGAAAAAGGAAAAATACATCTTCACTCTAATGAGGCAATTGCACGCAGGAGTTGCTGTTATTGTTGGAACTGGTTTGAAGGAATGAGGACAGAGACAGCCCAGGCAGGCGTGTCTTGCAGGGCTGTGCAGCGAGAGGGCTCACTCCTTTACGGAGTACCTTTGCAACTGCAAGGCAAGATTACTTACTGAGCCAGTCCCCCTGTCTGTCAGCAGATCGAAGGGCTGCTTGGTATTCCAGCTTGCTTTCCCATCAAGTCCAGATACAGTTTGTCTGACACGAGTCTATTCAGATGCCAGAGGATTGCTGGCAGTTCTTGTTTTCTGGGAACAAAACAGCAACAAGCACCCCAGCTGCATGCCCTTGTGAGGCTGTTCAGTCCCTATTTCAAGGCAGAGCGCCCTCCCTCCAGAGCACCGCTTAGCTTTTTGTGTGTGGATAGATCTTACAGATCTCCCTCCTGCTTCTGCATCTCCACCAGGCTTTCCACTTATTCAATTATCTCTAATGATATTAATATTCCTGTCAGAGGGAAATATAGGGAACGAAACAGTGATCATCCTCTCTCCTTCTCCTTCCCTGGCACAGCAACGCACGCTCTGTATTTTATTTCTTCACTCCTCACTGGTGAATGGGCAATTCCAACTTGTAACTGTAAAGAAGTCCACAGATCCTGTGATTACTGAAGTCATAATCCTGCCTTCCTTCTTCCATTTATTCTTTTTTTTTCTGTTTCTCTCTGTCTCTTTGGCACAGCCAGGTGTCTGGAAGAACACGCTGCCTGGAGACCACAAAAATGTGCCCTGGGCAGCAAAATACCAAGCCCTCAAAAGGCACAGGGAAATGTTAAGAGAGCAACAAGTTGGGGGCTTCTTGAGAGTTTCTGATTCACAGTTCCTGTTGCATCCAGGGGTGCTGCAACAGCCCAAGCAGTTTGTTACATGGGCTCCTCACAAAATTTATTCCTAATATTTTTCTAAAGAGAAAAGCCAGTTCTTTCTTCTCTCTTACCATACCAGGTGAGAATATCCTAATTTTTTTCAGACTTCAGATACAAGCATGTTGCCACCAGACTTCTTTTTTGACGCTGCGGCCAAATCCGTAAGAAATGATGTTGTGACAATAGCTTTGAGATTTGGCAGCACTAGCAGCTATGAGGACTCTGACAGCAACCTCAATGCTGATTTTTGGGGACAAAAGTCCCTATCAGGAAGAGTAGGCAGGTGCATGTATCACAAGCATATTTTACCCCCAGTTACACAAACTCTGTCTTCACAGCCATAATAATTTCATGAAGGATGTGGAAAAACAGAGTACAAATAATAATCTTCAGTCTGCTTTGCATTTCTGTGCCTTTGTGACGACGCTCCTTGTCTCCCTGCCATTTGCAGTTCACTTTTTGCCCTTACTGTTCCCAGTCTGAAGGTTTTTCTAAATAAAGATATTTAGTGCATTATAAAAAAAAATGGTGCTTAAAAATATCAGCTTGTTTAGCAGTTTCTAGAACTCAGGGCTGATTAAGAGCTTGCTGCTGAAACAATGATTTAGCACGAAGCTGCAGCTGGTGTAACAAGAGAACCATGCCACGTTTTAACCTTTACTGGGGGATTTGCCACATCTGTAAGTAGTAATTCACCACAGATTTCTTCCCTGTGTGCTGTCATGGATGGAAACATATGGCCCAAAACTGCAAAGACTGTCGTTTGGAATTTCAGATGAAAACTCTTCATGAGGACAGAGGCTCTGTGCATTCCCTTGTCCAAAAACACATGGAACAAACCAAAAATAATTTTAAAAGCACATGAGCGTTCCTTGGTCTGACAGCTCCCCCCTCACACAAAGCTTGTCCAACCCCAGCTTTGCAAATGCACATCCCTTCCTTTCCAGCCTTGACTTGGCAGCAGTTTTTGTTGGCAGGATGCTGTTGCCAAGGGAGACAGAAAGGATGTGCAGCTGGCTTTTCTTTCACCTGCACTTAGTGCTGCTGATCCTATTTATGTTACTGCAGAACCTTTGGCTTCTAAAAGACCTACCATCAATGTCACTGGACCTTTTGAAGAGTTTTGACAATGACACAAATAGCTGTGGCCTCTGACAAAAAGCTTAAAATAGGACCTTGCCAAAGACAGGATGTAGTTGGTGTCACTGATGCTAACTCAAGCCAGGGTATCCATTTCCCAAGCACTGATAAGAAAGGGAAGGGAGGATTCAAAGCCATCTGAAAAAGATTTCTGAAAACTCCCCAAACAGTGAGTAACTTCACGTATATAGAAGTTACATGCTTAGTCTAAGGTAGCTGTGGCTCTGGCAGGCAATTTACTTCGTCCAGAGGCTGACCAGGACCTCAGAGAGGCACATCTCTTGCCAGTAGCAAAAGAGGTCACATTGAGGATGATGAGTTTTAACTCATCATGTCCATCCCTCAGGTGATGGAATTAGGTGAGAGGAATCCTACCTCATATCCCTCTACCTGTTTAGATTGCATCATCATAAAGCAAACCATGAAGGGATAAATCAAAGTGATGTTTGAAAAGGTGAAATGCAGTCCCTGTATTGTGATACTTTCCAGGAGATGAAATACCACTGCTTTGGACATTCAGAACCAGTTTTTACAGAAGATCAAATGAACAAAAAAGCTTTATAGAGCAACACTTCATTGGCATAAAGAATGGACTAGAACGGGGCCTGACAGCTTTTCCATGGTGATGCATTAGGAAGCATTTTTCTTTCACATATTAGAGGGTAAGTGGGCAAACACTAATTCAGCTGAAATTGGAGCTGCTGCCTCTCAAAGAAACAGCACACTATGGATCAGCTGCTCCTGGCCCCTGCAAGGCAAGATGTCTGGTGCCTGCTGAACTGGAAAGTGGTGGGTAGCATGAGGAAGTAGGAGCCACTTCTTCATGCATAAACCTTTTTCCAAAAACTCTTGGGCCTGCTGCACTCCTTTCAAAATCCTTCCACTTGCTGTTGGAGGCAACCAAGTCTAAGGCATTTGATTCCAGCAGCAGATGATATGTCTTTTCCAAACCTAGTTTCTTCAGGACTAAGCCTCCAGGCTTAAGTAATTTACACTGACTTACCTATCAATCAAGGATGCTTACTCTAGACTCAGGATACTCTTTCATTACAGCACAGTCATTTCAACTTGTTTTTTCTAAGGAAACATTTAAAGGAACTATCCTGTCTATCCATCCTCTATCCACCCTATGTCCATCTTTCCCACTAACTCCTGATCCATGGATGATTTCAAATATTGTGACACACTCTATGACAACTGGTGAGGCAGAGCAGAGCACCCTACTCGTGGAACCCTCTGCTTCAACAGTGCAGAGCCTCTGCTCCTCTACTTGCAAAAGCTGTGCTTAAATTCTCCAGCTGCAGGTACAGAAACACTGATATTGAAGCCAGGAGGGATGCTGTAGTTATCCACAGGCTGACTAACTCCTATAAACTCTGAAGGTATTTCTGTCATTTCAGCTGTTCACTAAAAGCAATTTGGATGATTTATTACTTATGCCCCTTTCAAACACATTATTACTTCCAAGTGCCTGGTTATCCTTGTGCTCGATCTCCAATGAGAGCTGGTAATGAGGAGCTTGCACTGATTTGTTATATGAGCAGGTAAGACACAGTTAGAAAGCAATTACTATATTTACCTGCACAAAAGCTTTATTCTAATTTTTTGATCATTTACAGTTGAAGAAAAAGGGACACTGCCTCAGAGTGAGTAAATGGGCAGGGGAGGATTGTGCAAGTTATTTATGGTCCCAGTTTATCATCCGGGCAAGTGAGAACCAAACCAGGTCAGGATCAAGGGAGTCGGCATTTCCTGTATGGGGGACTGGGAACTGGTTTGGGGATACAAAGGGTCGGATGTAAATGGGAATTATTCCCAAGGTGGACTTGGGATATAATAGGGAGTTAAAGTTTCCATGTCCAGATTTTCTCCGGTGAGAACAGCACAAGGATGTAAGGCTGCACATAAATCAGCCAGAAAGGCTGTAATGTGCTGCTTCTATTATCTGTTTTTATTATCTGCTGGTTTATACAGGGCTAGCAAGGCCTCTGGAGTGGATGTAAGGCTGCTAGGGAAAGAAGTGAACTCTTACTTTTCATTTCTGTTCATCCTTCCGACAGACTAGAGACAGCTTTCCTTTGGCTTCTGGGACAAAAGTTTGTACTGCCTCTTTGCAGGCTTGAATTGAACCCAGCTTCAGCTAAAGCTGATTTCAGAATAACCTGGATGTTCATCATGGCCCATCTGCACTGAGCCACAAGGGTGCTCTGTGAGCTACTCTCCAAGGAGCTCTGCTTGTGGCCGGAGGGGGTCAGCAAAGCCCCTGCACAGCAAAAAAGCAGGAGTGCATGTCTGGAACTCTAGAATGTCAGAGGTGCATGTGGCATTAGGACATACAAAGATAAAAGGGGAAGATCAAATTCCCTTCTTGAAAATATCAGCTGCTCACTGCAGAGATGAAGAATGGGATTTTTGCTCCATTAGGTGAATGGCAAGATTGCACAGGTATTGAGATATAGATTTTTTGCCATGCTTTGAAGCTGGGTATTGGTCTGGAAGGAATGATGGTTCAAGTTGGTGTAGTAAATCATATGTACTTATAAGTAAGGTCACAGCAGGAGCCGGATATAATTTCTGCTAATGAGAGTAGGACTCCTCTGCTTGAATTTCACTCAGAGTTATTGCTTCTGAATTCAATTCAAGAGGTGGAGATATGCAATATCATACACAAGGAACAAAAGGGTGAGATGACATGGTGACACAGTGTATTTGATTAGTCAGGGGATCAGTAATTTAAATGGAAATACATGTGAAGCTAGGAAGAGGATCTCACTTTATAAAAATGTGCTCTATCAACTCTGCAGTTCTTTCACTTCTGCAATTCGTATTTGTTATTCAGCATGAATGCAGTTACACAACAAAGTAAAATGTTTCAATGTTTCACCTTCCTGTGTGGATGGCCTCTTTTTACACGCCTATTTGCATTAAAAAGAAATAAAAGATCCACTACCAACATGTGTGTGCTGCTTTGGAAGGCAATTTTGACTATATGTTGGTCTTGTCTTTTCACAGGAACACATTGCATGTCTGAGGCATCCTTTACATTAAATGATTTCAGTGTTCATAGTGGACTAAAGGCATCCTGCCTTACACATGACAGGCCGGCACTTGACACCATCAACATAGAATAACTGTTTGGAATTATAGCAATAATAATGTGCAGGCCTCCTATTGCAGCATTATTCACACAGTATTTACAGGTAAGATATTTTATTTGTCTCTCCTTTCTGGTTAAATCTGTCTCTATTTATATTCAGGAGAGAATTAACTTCACCCATTTCTGAAATGTCATCATCTCCACACTTAATTTTATTTTGGAAGGAAATTGGACTGACAACCCTAACAACTTCTGATTATTCACAGGACAGCCCTTGTGAAGAGATTAAGTGTACCAGCTTTTCCATGTTGCCCTGTCAGCACACAGCCCTTCGGGGATCTTCTCTTGATGTGAAAGTTAGCTCAGCCTCAATGCTCATTCATCCTTGACTTCTGTTTCGTTAATACTAGTTATGTTGTTGGTGATATGACGTGGACATCTTATCTCTCCCCTTCCACCTCCAGAAACTACACTGGGAGCCTCATTTCATTTCAGTCAGGCTATAGTTCCCAAAGCACAGTGCTTATTTTTCAGCTACTGCTGATGGGAGCTGGCATCAGAAGGCATAATAGAGGGCAGCTGCTCTCCTATCTCTCTCCTGCACCATCTCCCCCCACCAAGAGCACAGTGGCTGTGCAAAGCTGAGCAGCACCCTTGGGTGGCTACCGAGAGCACCAAGTGCTCAGACACCTCTGCCTTTACAGTACATGGGTGCCCCATGCTGAGAAAGCACTGCAGGAGCCAAGTCCTGAGGTGCTTGTCCTAATGCTTTGCAGGGAGATGCACCTCTGCCCCGTGACCCGGCTGCTCTGCTCTTCAAAGCTATTGACTTTTTTTTCTGGTGGAAATGCAGAAATGCCAGCCAAGGAACAGGAACATTCAATTTCTGGTAGCGTCAGTGCCTACCTCAGTGGTAGCACCTGGCTTCACTGCACTGTCCTTAATGTGTGTGACTGCTTGGGCCTCAGAGAGGGCTTGAGATTTGCTGGTGCATTAGCAACAAACTTCCAACACAGCTGTGGGCTGTTTCCTTAGAAACAATGAAAGTGCAAACAAACCCAGAGGTGCGTTTGGAAAGACAAATTCATCTCTGAAATAGATAATAACATGTTTTTACTGCCTACACTGCTCTCTACCAAGCTTTCCTTGGTCTGGACCTAATTTATTAATATGCAAAACATAATCTTGAAACTAGGGCGCAGTGGAGCTGTTGACAAACAAAGAACTTTCTGTTCAAGCACTTTGAACGAACTACAATTAAGCATCACTCTGAGTCCTCAACAGACATGCTGGAAGGGCTGTGTGGCAGTCAGACGTTACATTCCCATGAAATGCAATGATAATACTGACACGAGTGTCTTGTCACACTTTTGCCTTATTACATTTCCTCCCCTCTCTCTTCTTAAGCATTCTCAGCTGTCATTGTACCCGAACAGGAAAATCACTGCCACAGTAAAGTGCAGTATCACAACGCAATTCTGTTTGGAGGCAGAGCACTAAGTGCGGCACATCAGCATTCAAGCTGTAGGAGAACATTACTCCTTGCATTAGCATTAACTGTCATGGCTAAGAGAATCTATTAGCCTTAGCAAAGGTCAGGACAACAACAGGAAGGAATATCAAGAAGCATTATACAAAGGACATAATTTTAAGTGCAGAGTTTCAGCCCTGTTCAGTATGAGTTCAAAGGACTGGATGGAAATAAATAACAGAAGGCTTGCTTGAGGTACCAACTCCAGGACCATTGACAGCAGTGTCAAGAAAAGTCCCCTGGGACTGATGGTGGCTTCTTCTGCACAAGTGTAAATCCAGGACAACTCCTGTGCAATTAGGAAGATTATTCAACAAAGGACTCTCAGAGGAGAACATAGGAAACACTAAATGAACCTGAAGAAGTAAAACACCGTTGGGAGTTGAAGACCAGTGACCAAATTAGGAGTAAGAAATAATATGAAGATAAAGGGCAATTAAGAACTGCAAGAAGTAGTCAAAGGAATGGAGAGGCTCATTTTGTTCTCTTCAAATCTGGGTGCTGGGTGGATCATCTAAAGCCATCATGATAGTTTAGCACAACCTTGGTTGGGTGCTTGGGTGCTTAATTTCCCCCTTTAGCTTGTTTGTTGGAAATCAGTGTTTCAGCCAAATAGAAGATTTAAATAAAACTCAAGTGCTTGCATACCAAAGATGTGGAAACCATCTGCTTAGCCCAAGATTATTTACAAAGAGTAACTTGTACAGAGTGGTTAAAAACAAGTGATCTGGCAGGAACCGAGGTCAGTAGCTGAAATCCCTAAGATAACAAGAAACCTGCTTAAGATTGTATCTTCATGCAATCAGAATCTGACTTCTTGTTTTGAGCTCTGCCTCAGAAGGGCACTGGAGAGAGAGCTGCTTCCATTTGATGTCAGTGGCATCACCCACGTGCCAGTCATGCATGAATGATCACACTTCACTAAGCTGGGACCTGGGTGGGAGCAGGCAGATAAAGCAGGGGGAGCAGCAAAATTGACATGTACCTCTGCTCTAACAGGCCTAAACCACAGAAGAGCTTTGGGAGGATATACAGAACACAGCTCTTTATGGAGATACATTACTCTCCCATTCCTCTGTGCTTAGTTACTGCATATTTATTCAAAAGTGTCCCTGCTGGGAGCTGCTCCTGCATGCTCACTCACTGTCAATTACATTGCCAGAAACACAGCAGCACCTACAGCAATGTTTCTATTGCATTACAACTATTTCCTTAAGATGACCTCGGGTCCAAGATATTTATCAGACGTGTAATAAAACAAAAAGAGGGAAAAAAGACACAGCAACAGTTTGCAATGATTTGTTTGTGAAGGTGATGTGAACTGAATTTGCAAATTACAGGCAAGCACTTTGTACTTGCTATGGTACTATAAAGCATCTCTTACTCAGAG
The DNA here is from genome assembly GCA_013398115.1 of Falcunculus frontatus. Classification (NCBI taxonomy): domain Eukaryota; kingdom Metazoa; phylum Chordata; class Aves; order Passeriformes; genus Falcunculus; species Falcunculus frontatus. The sequence goes on from VZRV01002221.1 coordinate 103,474, forward strand.
CTCCATGTCAACTTCCGCCTCTGTCTAAATTAATGCTTCCAATTAGTCCTGTTTTATTGCACATCCATCACAGAACATTCACTGTTTGGGCTTTGAACAGAACAAATCCATATACTGGTAATTATGAAAAAATACATTTCGTAAGACACAAATGTTCCATATTTATCAGCAGTGCCTTGGGTGCTTTACAGGCCTTTTTTCTTTGACATATTTTTAATTTCTACAGTGAAATTCATCTTTGGGTTTAGTTACTAACCGAAGTTCAAAGATTGTATAACTCTTCGCACTGGGTTCAGGCTTGGCTACTTCATTTTTTCAGCGTGCTCCTTGAAAAATCATCAAGCTACCATGCATGTGTCCACGGCACTAACTGATCTTCCAAGCTACGTGGCACATACCATGCAGGAGGAAAAAAATATCCAGACTTATTCCCTGAAATTACATCATATTACCTAACTTATCCAGTGCTGTTTCCAAACTCTCCCTCTTTTCATATGTGAAATCTTTGGCACATGTTAAAAATGTATGTGGAATAGTTCAGAAAGGACTGAAAGCAGGGTAAAAGGGAAGAATGTACCTAAGGCACAGACCAAAATTATGGTTCCCTTATAAGCCTGTGGTTTAAAGAGACATATAACTGTCACAATAATTATTTAACAGGGCTAAAACATTTCAGGTTTGGAGTCAGTCCAGAGCTGATATTTCCAGAAGAGAAGAGGAGAAGGAGTGATGCAAGGCTCAACCCTGAACTGAAACAGGCAGTGCTGTCTCTGCTCACTCACTGGGGTCTTGGGAGCAGCTGGACACAAACACCCTTTCATCTCTGGAGCAGCTGCTCTTGGCAGAGCACGATTAAAAGGGGAATACGATGACAATTCTCACAAGCTAGTTTAAAAATGATCCCTGAAAACAAAAGAGATATTTATTTTTTATATGGAGTTACTGGAAAGTAAAACTTCTGACACCAAGGTTTTATCTGAGCAGGAGATTTTAGCTGATTCTTTACTGCCCAGTCACTTATAGACTGTCTCTGGAAGCACAGGAAGAGCACAGCCTCCCTCAACAAGACCCTTCTGATATAAGAGGACTGTCTGCGTAGCACTGAATTATCTTAACAGCTCTATCCCTCTGCCTATGATGGAGCTTGATGTGAGTGTAGGACAGTGAGGGGAGGAAGGGGAGAGGATGCAGCTGGAGAGCTCTGCTGCGTGGCTTCTGGAATGGCAGCAGAAGAGATGTGCCCAAGGGCAGGCTGAGTCACTTCGCAGAGAGCTGCTGTGCTTCACTGCTGCTTGAAAGCGAAACATTTTAAATCTTGCTCCCTTTGTGGCTCCTGAACAACAACTGTCTGGTGAGAAAGACAGGGCATCACAAGCTCTGGGGCCAGGCGCCAGATGCACATTGCATCAAGGCTTTCCTGCTTGCTGCCATGCAGCCCTTATGGGACAAAAGTCACGGGGAAAGCTTAGCAGGGATGAAACCAGCAAATTGCATCAGAAATTATTCTTTAAAATCCTTTAAGTTTTAATGAAGATTCAGATCTTTTTCTACAGCAGGCTAAAACTTTTCCTGTGTGATTCCACAGAGGCTATTTAACTCTAGAGGGTGTTAATTATTCACAAAATGTGGAGGTAAAGAACTGGTGGAACACAGCTCTCCAGCCACACGGATGGATGAATCGATGGATGGAAGAGGTTCATTTGGCTTCTGCAGCAGAAGGACCTGTGGGGTGAGCAGGTCCCACCTAACCCTTCATTTTCAGTTCCTTTTCCAGTAAACAAATCAAAGTCTTTCATTTGTTGGAAGTTAGAAAAAGCTACTGACACAATCTGCCCAAGGGAGGCAGTACCATAAATCAGATGGGGCATTCCGAGGTGGGTCTGAAGTGCCCGTACAGCATCATATCCATTGGGAGAGAAGATAAAAATCCAGACATTTGAGTCTCCTTGTCAGTCTCTATTACAGACCCTGAGCAAAATTACTCATTTGGAGGCATTACCTCTACATATGGCAAAATCTTCTACCATGTACACATGGCATGCAGCTTATGAATATAAAATCAGTTTAAAAGGATCCCTCCTAATGCAAAGTGGAGACCCAATCACATTTGCTTAACCCCAAATAAACGTCACGACAACTGACACTCAGCTGAGGTGTAAGAATGGAGTGCTTTGACTCCAAACCACAAGAAGTAGAATCCTTTTCAACTTGGGTGGAACAGAGCCCTAGATGACAAACTGACCTCAGCTAGAGCTGGAGGGCTTTGCTGAGGGACACCTCTGTTGGACTAAGCAGAGAATTCTGTCAAGAGATGTCAGGGGATGGCTGGGTCATTTGTGGAGGTGCCTTTTGATGGTTTAGGAGTAGGAAGACTTGATTTCATAACTGCTGTTCATTTGCAGTTTGCCTGATGCAGCACGTGACAATTCAATAAAGGCGGGAGCTGGAAAAATCCACTTTCTGTGAATATGTAATGGGTTTAAGGGGTTTTAATATGTCTGTGTCCTTTAACGATTTGCAGTCTACAGTGGTTTTTCTTAGGTCGAGAAGCTTATTTGAAGATGAAGGGGCAGATTTGGTGGAATTTTATGTGGAATTTCACGCAAGCGCTCAGCTTGACAGAAAACAACAAAATTCACCCAACGAAAACCCAAGTCAAAGGCTGATTCAAACTTAATGGATTTATGTGACTGATCCCTCAATACTTTGATGAGATGTAATCCATACCTGTGTTCTGGGTTTCTAAAAGTTGAAAGTTTGTCTCTCTCCCTTCTGCCACCAACATGTTGAGTCAAAACCCCAAAACGACACTTGAACTCCTCCATTAACTCTTTACTACTCCCTGGAATGGGTAACCTATTAGGGAAACCTCTGCATATAGCAGCCTTAGAGAATTGCTCTAAGGAAGGAAAGGAAGAAGGAAGAACAAAGGAGATATCCCAAGACAGGGAGTAGAGAGAAAGACAGAGGAAGGAGGAAGGGGAACAGAATAAAGTAAGAATGGAAGATGGCATATGTTCTTATCAAGCAATACTGGCTATAAGAAATATGTTCAGAATAAGTAATGTTACCTGAAAAAGTTAATTGCTTGTATATGGCAAAATCCTCTTTCTGATCATTGCACAAACCTCCCATTGACATGGCTGAGGTATTTACTGCTTGCTGAATGAACCTTATTTATACTTTGGCCCCCAGTTGGGCATCAGAGCTGGAACTGGGCCTCTCATGCCGAATAAATCTGACATTCCTCCCTTAAACCTCTGTTTAACATTCTAGGGAAAATGAAATTCTTCGTCAATATGTACGAACTCTGCCAGGATGAGCTCTGCCCTCGGACTGGCATTTCAGTAGGGCTATGCCGCAGTATTTCAAAGCAAAATTTGGCCTTCAATTCTAATTGCTCCCAACTCTAGAAACATTGAATTGATTTTCTTCAGACATGAACTGTTTTCTCCTTCATCACCGAGGTCTATAAAACAAGTTGGGTTCAAATTTCCTAGCGTCAGCCCTTCTTGAGTTATGAGGTCAGAGAAGCTGCAACCGGAACAAATAGGAATAGCTGGTTTCTCTTCACGCCCACGTATCATAAAAACAGCCAGGCTGCTTTTGCTGAGAGTTCTCAAAATATTCACCTTTAGACTGAGCCAAGCCTGAAAGGTACATTGCTACCCCTCAAGGAACTTTCTTGAGAAAATTAGGAACAAGTGAATACCGGGGAAGAGCCTGGAAAAAGAAACCGATCCGAAGCAGTAACAGTGGTTTTGTTTCCACAGAAGTAATTAACAATCCCACACCTCCATCATAAATTAGCTTTGGAAGAGCCTACATGCTCCTGAGTGGGACTGTGGCTTTCTTCTTTCCTGGAAGAGACGTTTTTGATCTTAGCATCAGACAATCATAGGCTACTTAGGGAAATTTTAATCTGTTCCTTATGTCTCACAGACAGGAACCCTGCCACAATGACTATTGGGAACGTGTGTAGGACTTCCCCCAGATCCTTGCTGATGGCCTGCTTTGGCAGCCCCATCTTTCAAGCCGAACCTTGCACCCCAGACCGTGGCCAGAACCATGCTCACAAAGCCTGCCCGGGGGTTTTATCTTCATCTGATATATTTATGGCTTTCACATTGAGACACGTTGGTCAAATGAGAAGCCTTCTCCATGTTAGGCATTGCAGGGACACTGCAATTGTCCGGTCATTCTCCGAGGAATACTTGTACCCATGCTTGCCTTCTGCAGCTTTGACAGAGTGAATGAGATTTTCAAAAGTCCGAGCCACTGGAAGTAAAACCCCCAACTCTGAATGTTCGTATCAGAAGGTTCAAGGAGGAATTTGAGTTGGGTGATTAAAAACCAACTTCTTTTGTTGCATGTAAGATACACAGACAAATAAAAAAGCTGATTTACCTCTAGTCCCTTTTTAGCTAAAAATTATTTGCACTTGAAAACCTTCTGACCAGCCTAAATGCATGCACACCCTTAGCCAAAGGCAGTGGTTATGAAACACCATGTAACTACCCCATTTCACATGTCATTCCCTGGGACAGGGAATCTCTAGTACAGCATGAAGACACTGAGGACATCACGCGGGGCCACCATGTGAAAACATGTTATTACTCAGTTGTCACGCTGTCAAAAGCTGCAACCACTCACTGCTCTAGTGAGCCATGAATGACTTGTTTTGCTCCTGCTCAAGCTCTCCTGGCAAATATAGAAATACTGAGACACAAATGCTCATATCTTGATCATCAGAAGAAAGGGATACTGAGATGCTGAAATACATTTTTTATGGTGATGAAGGGCAAGTGCTGTGGGCAGAAGACAGCTATTTTTCAAGGACTCAGGTACCTGCTCTGCCACTCTTGCTTCATGCTTCTAAGACAAAAAGCCTGCATAGTCCACCTGTGCCACTAGGCTTTCCTGTCAGGTTCAATCGCACCCTGGTGCTCTGATGATGATCAGGGCAAAACAAGACACAAAGGGGAAGAAGGATCTGCCCTTCCATGAGGCACCTGCAATGCACTGAAATCACAGGGGTTAAAGAAACAGAGCTGAGGACAAATTTGGACTCATTATCTTCTGGCTGTTTTGAGAAACCAAGCATAATAGGGAAGCTGCTCCTCTTTAGAAATAGGTTACAGTGTTTGCATGTTTATGGGGATTTGCTCCCCAAGGTGCATCACATAACTCCCATTTAGCTAAAGTGGGTGACATGGGAATGCTGAAAAGTGGAGAGACAAATTAATAGGAGGTTTGCCACTCAGACTTTCAGTGACCATACAGCATTCTTATTTTAAAATAATAGGATAGTGGTAGTTATAAACCATCTGCAACTCAGCATTCAGGAAAGCAGGAAAATTTGATTAGGAAAACATTTCAGATCCTGAAAATAATGATACACTGCAATAGTTGCAATGATTTTGTTGCACTACATATGAAACAAGCTACATTGGCGATCAGGTGTGTTTCTCCCTACCTTTCCAAAGGGCAGTTGGTTTAGCATAGGCTCAGGTGCCTGGGATGTGCATGTGGAGTAGCTGTGTTCTGGCCAGAACTAATCCTGGAGCGTGCTCTTGCTGTCCATACTGCAAAAATGAGAGTACAGGGCTGATGTCTGCACCATAGGGAGTACTGATGCATCATTCAGGGTTAATTAATTTTATGGATCCACTTCCTGAACATGTAGTTAATGAGCCCAGAAACTATAAGCACCAAGCCTCAAGCGTGCCCTGTTGCATCACAGGTGACTGTGAAGAGCCAGGCTTTTATATGTAGATGTTTCTGCTTTACTTCAAAAGGAACCTAAAGGTTACATGCAAAGAACATCAGGGAAAACATGGAAAGTCACCCGAGCCTTGACATTAGGCATGCAGCCCCGCCCATCTCCGCCTTTCCAGGACTTGCCAAAGGAACCCTGTTATGAAGCTGCAGAAGGGCTGTCTGCAGCTCCCGGGAGCACAAGGACAGAGCCTGTTGTGTCCTCATGGTGTCCTGTCCTCTTCCCACTCAAAGTGGGGCAGGACACAGCTGATCCAGCCTGCTTATGCCTCACTCTGACCGTGCCATGAATGGAGCAGGGGCTTAAATAAAGGGTCTTATCATGGGGTGTTGCAACCAGGTGGCTTTGTAGGAATACAATAACAGATTTATTTGTCTGTCTATCTGTCTATCTATCTATCTATCTATCTATCTATCTATCTATCTATCTATCTATCTATCACATATACCTTTTAATGTCTTTCTAGATATAAAAATAAGAAGTGTAATGTATATAGACACCACTATAAGGTATTATGTTGTTACTGTAGTTCAAAACATTTGATGCCAAATTTCATTATTGCTTTGCATAGCCAGACATCCTCCAGTTGATCCAAAATATTTTGATTGAACTATTTTGTGGAGAGAGAAGTTCACAGGCAGCATCTTTCTGGAGGTGCCCTCACACACAGGCACAACAGCAGCCAAAGAGGAGGGCATGGTGGCATGGCAAACCAACCTCCCTCAGGTTTCTGTTCTATTTCTGTCCTCTAAAGGGTTGGAGCCCCTGCTGACAAGCTTGCTACTGAGTGATAGCTGGGATGGAAATTAAAGAGCTGGAACATTTGCCTGCATGTACAGAGCGGGGCAAATAGGAAGGGAGGGGGAAGCAGTTGATATACGGCAGTTGTGTAGAGCAGTAAATATTAGCATCAATTTTGCTCATCACAACTGCACATTCATTACAGTTTTTCACGTATCAAATCCATAAGTCTATATGTGCTGAGCTAGTGGCTTTCCATAGCAAGCAGCAAATAATGAATGATGTATTACCTCTCTTATAATGGATTGGTTAGTTCAACCTTGATGTGATGAAATAAATGACAGCAATTTTGCTAATACATGTGTTTTCTGCTCTCCCCCTCCTTTCAAATAGGGCAAAAAAGGTGTCCTTTAACATTTAGAGCCATCGAAGAACACAATATGCATGATGGTAAGTGACTGTAATGTACTATGCCATAAACTCTAAGTACCATCTGGTTTCAAAGGAAGCTGATATGAGGTATAAAGAAGGCATTTTGCACACGACAGAGGTAATAAATCTAGAGTTTGCTGAAGGATTTAGGCCCAACTGGAAATAAATCCATTGCAAATATTTTTGAGGTACTGTATAGATACATTAAGAAAGGATTCTGCCACTGAGCCGAAAGTTCTTCTGGTTCATCTGGTGATATTACAGCTTTGCTGATCAAATACTGATCATATCAATCAGTATTTTATTTCAGATTGATGGCAGGAAATGTATGGCATGAGCAGTGCATTACATGAACAATGTTTCTATATTCTCCATTAAAATCCAATACCCAGTTCAATAGCAAAGCATTGCAATAAAGAAGAAATTGGATGGGTGCATCACAGCCCTCTTCCTTCCCTATGCTCTGCTTGCCCACGTTCTGCTTGTTCATGAGGCCAAGCTGTGCCCAAGAAACTGGAAAAAGCAGCCAGAAGCAAGTTTCCACGAGTCTAAGCCCACTACCAGCACATAGCAACTGAGAGCCCTTGTCCCAGAGAGCTCAGAGCAATATCACCAAATTCAGTCTGCACAAACCCAGGAGAAGCAGGTGCAGCTAGGGACTCCAGAGTTCATTTTGGGGCTGGGAATGCTGGCAAATTCTTAGAATGACATAACTCCACATTAAAAAAGATTCGTGTTTGTTCAAAGCAAGATGCAAAGATTCAGGGTCTGATCCTGGGGCCACTGCCATCAGTGGATCCACCAATCTAAAGTGGCTTTAGCCAAAACCTTTAGCTTGGCTCTCATTTTGTACATGTTCCTGTGCCCTACTCTGTCTCCACAGAATGGCAGAGGCCCTGCACTGCTCTAATCCTTGGCAGGAGGATAAAATCATGCTGGGAACCCAAATAACTCCCATGGTGTGAGGACAGCTCTGTCCTTCAGTAGGGCTGGATGCTAAGCCAGCTGTTAAACACTGCCTGCAGCCAGCTGCACAATCTCCAGCTGCTGCGGCTCTCATCCCTCAGAGAAGAGGCACCACTCTTCTGAGATATGTCAGCTCCCCCTTCTTTTTGCTGGATTGGACATGGAAGTTCCTGCCACCCCAAGGCTTCTTGACCCTCACTGGGTTATTAATTTTCCAGCACTCCTATTACTTATTTGGGCTCCCAGTCCCCAAAGATTTATCAGACCAAAGAGACTGTATCCAGCAGTGGTGGGAGTTGCTCCTGATGTTTATAACCCCAAATATTACTGCTTTATACCACAGATCTCTCTTTTCCCTGATGAATGCTGACTACTCTTTTTTCCTTCTGCCACTTTGCTTAAGTCACATTTGCCCTTAGAGAAAAATGTGGCAGGGTCATGAACAGGAATGGAAAGCTCTGTCATATGGAGAGACTAGGATGCAACGTGATTACCATATTAACCAACTCATTGCCCTTTGGATGCTTGGCCCACATCCAGCACAGTGACATCAATACAGTGCTCTGGGCGCACACTGCAAGTCGTCAGATTGTACCAAAATGTCAAGCAGCGTCCTGGAAGCTGCGGGGTTCTCAGGAGTTCTGATCAGCAAAGTGCTGCACATCTGGCCCTATCCACGCATCCTCAGCAGCATGTGCAGCACTGCGTGGGGCAGCAGCACTGCTCACCCACCTTCTTGGAAACCCACTGAAACCATCACATAAACCCATGGGGGCAAGCAGACCAAGGCACACCTTTCACAACTTTCTACAGCAAAGATTAGGTGCAACAAGACCAAAGATGAAATGGACATCTGGCCTTGCCTTGCTAATAGAGAGCTTCTTCTTGGGGATTTCTATAAGATCTTCCACAGAAACACAGGTATTTCAGGGAGCCTTGTGTGCTTTTGCTTGGTAAATCAAGGATTTGCAGCCATATAGACCACTGGAGCCCTAGTAGCCCTAGTAGCCCTAGTTCCCAGCAGGGGCTGATGAAATGCTGAAGAAATTCCAGCATCTGTCTGCAAGCTACTGACATGTGACCCACCTGTGGTGGGCAAAGGCACAGACTGAACCCCTCCTCCAGCACGGGGCTGCCACGTATACCACTTTCCTGGTGCAGTCACACATGAGCTGGTCCAGAGCCCGATCCTAGGCATGGTGTGGCAAATCCAGAGACAGGACTTTGCTTTCAGCGGCTTCCTCAGACTTGGTAGCAGCACAGCCACAACCAGTCTTGCCCTTGTAGCAAATGAAGATTCACTTTGTTGCCAAATGAAGAACTGTTTGCTCAGCTGGTAGGGAAAAGACAATGATTATTTTGCAAAACCATCAGCCTAGGAAACCGCATAGTGAGGAGGATCATGTTAAACATTAACCAAGGAGAGGGACAGGTGAACACGCTTTCTTGATCAAGGGTCTCCAAAGTAATGAACTAGACTAGTTGTGCCACATCAGCTCCATATTTGGGAAGTAATATCAAGTTCATGAGGCAGTGAACTACAACTTTAGGGTTGGTGACCACCAAGCCCACCAGAGAGATCCCTGGGACAAGAGAACACATGTGCTGATGGGGGAGGAAATGTGCTGATGACTCCGAGGAAATGATTATCATATGTATGTTTCTTCTGGGAAATCAATGAATAAGTATGTAAACTATAGTATATAAACATGAGCCTTTTCTGCACTCAACACGGGTGATATTTTGGTGGAAATATCCCCACGCGCATCTGGCACCAAATAAAGAATGCCTGCTTCTTAATGTCACATTGGCGTTAAGGAGTTTTGTTTTACGGATTTTTGCTAACAATTTCCTATCCAGTCTATCTTTTGTCTTCTGCCTAATCCATCACTGAAGTTACCAAGCTGAATTTCCATGGCAACAGACTGTGAGGTCAGAGAGAAAGTACTAGGCAGGATCAAGCATCTGAAGTGGAACTGTGAAAGGGAAAGAACAAAACTACTTAGAAAAATTAACAGTCATAATAGAGGGAATAAGGGAAAAAAAAAGACAGGTCAAATAATCTACTCCTAGTTTGAAGACTCCATTTGGTTTCTGACAAAGCTGTCACCAGTGAATACACTCTCTCATATACACAGAAACCTAAGCTGTCTCTTTGCTTTCTTTGAAGTCAACAGCAACTCCAGGAGGTGCAAAATATGGTCATCCAAGGAATTGCAGGGGAATTCCCAGGTATCAGGAAAATTTCTTGGTATCTGCCTCTTCTCACTTAGTGAGAGCCCACCACATATTTTCACAAGCCTCCGTTGAAAGAGTATCTCCACCTCCACATATGGTGGGACAGACATGGAGACCTTAAACACTTCTTTTCTAACAGAGAACACACCAATGCGTTTTTCCTTTAATCATCTTCTCAAAGGTGTAGTGACTACAGCCTAAAACCATGTTTAATTAGCTGCCAGTTGTTTGCTCCCTGGCATAGCCCTAAATGCAGGCTCCTAGCTCATGACCAGGTGCTCCCAAGAGACCACCTGCCAGTGCCCCCAGCATCCACATCATACACCTTGTAGAGACAGTGGAGTCAGTGCGGTGAGTCAGTGGGGTGAGCCCAAAGATGGATGGCACAACTTCAGTGAGGATGAGTGACTGGGGAGCGAGGTGGGAATGCAGATGTCCCCCAGGGATGCTGGCATCCTCTGGGGTTGGATAAATTGTCACACAGGAGGTTGTGCTGTTGTTTTCTCCGATTTTTAATAGGGTCTCCTGCTGTGCCTGAGATGCCATCACTGATGTGGGCCCCGTCATATCACAGCAGCCACACGAGGCTGGTGCTGACACTGTCTCCAACACAGCACCTCCCCTTTCATTTAAGCAACACCACACATTGTCCACATTTATTACCACCTCCCCCTTTCAGGCAATGGTCTAGGACCTGCAGTTCTTCAGAGAAATCCAATTAGGGACGTTGTGCAAGCCCCTCTTCAGATGAAAGCCGCTGATTCATTAAGCTACAGGCTTGCTGCCTTTACCCAAGGAACACAGCATGTGTTTCCCCCTGGCAGTGCTCCCTCCCCTCCTTCCCGCGCAATTGGCACGTGCTGCACATCAGAGGAGACAAGAAGCTTTAGGGTCTCTGTGTTCTCCACCCACATGGGATTTTTTTCCCTTATTCAGGAAAGGTAGAGGAGGCAGGCAGTATCAGACCCTGAAAACGTTCTGGTGATGTTTGGAGGGGAGGGAGGCAGATACAGAGAGAAACCTCTAGTGCTTATCTGGGATTTATAAAGTGACTTAAATTACTGCTTTTTTTCCGCTGCTTGATCTGAGAGCATATTTGAGTCAATCTGAATATCAAAGAAACTCAGAAAGGCAGTGGGGCAAGGAATAGGGCAGAGACTGACAGGAAAACAAAGAAACCAGGGAAATGGTACAGAGATGATATTGCAAATACACCAGATTAAAAGATGAAAAAAAGAGTTGACCTGCCTGGCCAGCAGGCAAAACCGCTCAACAAAACCACACTTCTTTTCCCCGCCTTGATTTTCTCAGACATTTTATGGGTTGTTCATAGGCTACACATATTCTCTTTGAAGAAAAGGTTTTCTGACAGTGGGTGACCAAAGGGCCATGATGCAGTTTTACACCAAAGTACTATAGAGCAAGCTCTGCTTAAGACAGTTCCTTGGATCTACATCAGAATAACTCTAGAGCTTGACCTGGATCATGGGGATGCGCATTTAGTGCACTTGGCCAGATAAAAGCATAAACAAAACCTATCAGATTAAATGGCCCTCTGCAACCCTGAAAACTGAATGGGAATGTACATGTGTGTGGTGGGACAGAGCAGAGCTACTGACGCTCTCCAACCTTCTTCATGTGGCTACAGGAGGTGGAACCTATTCAGCTCCTTAAAACAGAGCAGGAAAAGAATGTCCACAGCCTCTCTGCAAAAGGATCACACAGAAGAGCTAACCGTGCCTGAAACAGCAAACTGCCACTGCTTTTATTATTTTGACCTTTTACCAGGAAAATACTTGTTGTCCATAATGCCAGGAAAAGTCTAGAAGATATTAAGAGAGAGCATGTCAGCTCCACAGCATGTTCCCTGTCACTCTGATTCTATCCAAGTCCTTCCCTGGGCCACAAAACCAACTCTAGCACATGAATAAGGACCATAGCCCATGTTTAACATCTAGGGATTCATCAGCAATGAAGGACAGCTTTGCCAGAAAGGGGATGGCTTTTTGAAAGCCTTATTACCACTGCCTTAAAGGGAGTAGGAGACACTTGCAGCTGTAAAATTTTATCCATGCATTTTACATGTCAATATACATTGTGTGTATAAAGTTAACTCTATGTGCACATACATACATACAGGTACACACAAATACATAATTGGTATTTTCACACTCAGAAGTTCTTATACTGTCCCTACAATGTAATTAGTATTCAATTAATTAAAATGTTTTGCTGTCTTGAATTTTAAGACAGTACATACAGTGGCCTGCGTTACTGGAGAATAAAATAATCAGTCTTTGTTTAAGTCAGAGCTAAGATTCCTCTCACTTTTCCCCACATGCCATTTTGAGAATTAGCTTTGCTGTGATTTCCTTCCCTCCCTTATTGATATTGAAATATTCTTACTTCTGATTCTTCTTTCATTGCTCCTATTTTTTTCACACATTTTCTTCACATGGTCACGGGTACTTACTGTTTTTATAATTTACACATTTTCACCCATCTATAAATTGGCTCTCATAAAAGCCAGTCTGAACTGGATTTTGATTGAAAAAGACAACAATGTCATTTTTTCCATCCAGCTTTCAGACTGGTTTTGCAATGAGCCAGTTAACGAAATCTTGACTTGTTTTCCTGTAGTTTATAGGTTGGACTATAGCTGCATTTGAGGGGCCTTTTTCTGCCTCTCTGTTTTGTTGAGAATCTACTCCAAACTTGGCAGCTATTGAAAAGTTGTGCGCTCTTGTCACAACTTGTCATCTTCCATCCTTATTCAGGCATTCAATTTGGCTACTTCTTAAGGCTTCAAATTAACACGTTATTATTGTCTCTGAAGACCCTTCAGACTTTGACTCCTACCTATTGGAGAAATTTTGATTTCTGTTTATATACTTGCTCATAATTTGGGTTCTGTTTCCAATCTGTCACTTGCTAAACCATCTGTGCCATCTGGAATATGCCTGGCCCCAATTTGGTGGAATTCTCTTCCTTATGAAATTCATGAGATGCAGCCTGCGGATGCTTTCACTGCTTCTCTGACAAATTTACTTAATTTGGCAGCTTTGAGGTTTGCATTTTTGTCAGTTTCTAGGCCTGCATCTTGTTCTTATTATTGTGCCATAGATGGTGGAGGTATATCCAACACGGATACATATGACACACAAGAATCCTTCCAGTTTCAACAGCTTTGACATACAAGTGAACACAAAGATTTGGATACCCAAGATCCTTATGAGCCATTTTTTTCCTTTAATACACCATAAAGTCACAGGCGCTTGAGAGAGCAGGGGTAAGATAAGACATTCATAGTCGCACAGAAGGTCACCATCAGGTTTATATTCCAGTGGTGCTGCAGATAACAACATCTAGGAAGAACGGGATTAGCCAAGACACTGTCTCAAATATTGCACTAAGATGAAACCACATCTTTGCCACCAGTACATAAACCCTTCTGTTTGTGAGAATTTTTAGCTTCTGAGACACAAAAACATCCTAACGATCTGATTTTGGTGCTTTCCAAAACAACTAGGTGGGCTCAGTAAACTCACAAAGACTGATGGAACTGGCCAGACTTTTAAAGGATTATCTAAATGATCCCTGGCTAATCAAAATATGCTGGCTCAACCATGGGGAAAATGAATGCAAACAGGGCCTGTGAGCTTCTAAATTTGACATTATGAAGGTTACTCACTTCTCAATGTCTAGAATGAAATAACTTACAAGAAAAGAATCCTACTTTTTAAATTTGCTGACTAACTCCTTTTCTGAACCAAATTCAGCTCCTAGGAACCAAGGTATTGAGGTAGAGTGATGAAAAAATTTGGTCCAAAGACCACAGGTCTAACAAAATGGCCCAAATTAGAAACATATTAGATTTTATGTGAGAGAAAAATGAACTTTTCCATAAGTTTTCTCCCACATCCATTCAAACTGTGAGTTCCTAGACAGAGATCACCAAATGTGAACACGTAAAGTTCAGTATGTTAATACGTATTCTAGTACCTAAAAAAAGTGAGCTCATTTCCAGGGGATAACCCCTCCCTAGCAGAAGTAATTTGGAGAAAATGAGAAAACCCAGGTAATGAAGAACTCCTGAAGCCAGATGGTACCCAAGTCCATCCTGCTGTGCTTACCTGTTTGTCACTCCCCCATGGCTGCTGGGGCTCAATTAGCTTCATACTACAGCATTAAACAAAAGTTTTGATGGTTAGCATTTATCCTGCTAGACTGTCATCAGAAAATATTCGAAGTGAGCAGGTGGTCAGGGAGGAACCCTACCAAACCAGGTTGTGCTCTACATTGAGAATGAGAGAGGACACCATTCACAACAACCTCCAGCAAATAATTTCCTTACAGCTATCGACATTGCCACGTGTTTTGTGTGGCAATAGCAGATCTTTGGAAAAAACCCAATACAGTTGGATAACAGAAAACAGAGAAAAGGAAAATAAACAGCTTTTGCTGGCTATGTTCTCCTCCTCAGTGTAGGGAGCCAGCCAGCTGTATTTTGCATTATTAAGCAGCAACCCAACTGCCATGGCTTGAAGCTCCCACTAAGATCAGATGATCAACCTGACACCAGGTTGTGGAGGTGTTACTTTATTTCCGCGTCCTAACTTTACTTCAGATACGTTGTTATTGTTGTTACTGTTGTGTTTAGTAATGATAAACCACACACAGTAAGGCTAAAAGGTGCTATCTGAATTGATATTTGTTAATGTCATTAGTGTAAAATACTCCTTCAGAAGACCCAAAGCGCTGTGGTCAGGATTGATGCTAATGGGCAGCATCCCAGCAGGAAAACGATGCTTGCTTCATCAAGATGCTGGAAGGAGTTTGTCTGCTAGCCAAAATCTCTTACTGTTTATAAAGCAGCATCTCACTGAACTACCCTGCTTTTTACAGCTCATTACTGAGCAGTCTTTTAAAGGGATTGGCTGCTGTTCAATTTCATGGCTTCAGAGTTGCAGAAAAACACCTTTCAGGGTGTCCAACCTTCCCTCCAATTTCATGGCTACTCAATGTGCTAGGTAATATTTCACTAAGTCTCTTGCTCAGAAACACCCAGTTCGCTGCTGCTGTGACAATCCCAAGTGAACAGAAAATCCATCTATCCTGTGTACTGCAAGTAATTAGAACTGTGGCTGCACATCATTCCTGTAAAGTCTTTTGAGTCATGATTTTAAACATGATATGGTTTTTGGTGGATTCAGCACCTGGTCCCTGAATAATGCAGTCTATAAATGGAAAGTGCCTTTGAAAGACGATATTTTTATTCTTTATTGTTCTCAATCAGTGTTGCTATAATTTCAAAACAAAGCTGGTAACTCTGCTGTTCATCGCAAACTAAGATTGTGGTGATAGGAATCACATTGTTTGTGTTGTAACTTTTTAATTCTCCTAACAATTTTTATGATTCACTTCAAATAATGGATCTCCCTTGTGTACTCATATTTTCACTTTTGATTGTAGGCAATTAATTTTTATTACCATAAGAAAGCCTTCTGAAACTCTTTTACTGTGAAGTTGTATTTATCTAGTCATTAGCCTGTGATGAAAGTGACACCTCTAACGGCTCAGTCAAAAACCTTCCACTGGCAACATACACAGATCTGCTGTGATGCATTAATCTTTTATTAGATTACAGTTATTGCAAAAGCTGGCATTCAATTGTTTAATAGGTTTTCTTAATTCTAATCTTCTACACTCTAAAAAATAGCTAGAGGTAGATGCTAAAAAAGGTCTGAGGCTCTCCTGCAGTTGAATGGTTTCCTAGGCATGAACTGGTAATCACTTACAGGCTTTTTAGAAATTAAAAATCCTCTTATTTCATTTCCAGTCAATGCCATCAACATTTTAATAAAACATTTATGAATTACTGAGAGCAACAAACTATTTATTGAATGAATTGCAAAACTCAGTTAATAAAGATGTTGATGACTCCCAGAAGCTTGTGCTGGCCACCAGCAATTTCTGCCACACCTCTGGCAGGAAGGAGTTTATTTGAATTCACGAGGTAGTTTTGAAAGAAAAGAAAATACACATCCTTTTGGGGTACCTCTCAGCTGCAGAGAAAGACCATCCTGACTTCTGTGAGAGCTGCTGAGAACCATTTATATTCTGCCTGACTCACATTAGCATTGAAACACCTAATAGAACTAGTTCCATCCTTAAGAGATGGAAATTTTGTTTGTGAGACCACGTTTTACTTGACAATGCATGTTGTTTCTGGGTGGAATCCATCGTGGGCTCAAGCTCTCAGCACCAGGTGGGAGTTAGAATGGACGAATTAAAAATCTGTGCTGGGGCCTGCTGGGAGTGTAAATTCAGGAGTGTCTTTTTGTGGCCTTGGTAGCTGCTGCAACAATAAAATATTTTTGCTTATTCATGGTTTACAAATTTTAGTTAACAGTCAGATGTACTGCAGCAGGAACACAAAAGGACACTAGCCTTGTAACTGCGGAAAACATAGTAAAAAAACCCCAAGGAAAACAGATTATAATTTCATAGAACAGAATATGTTAAGGACTGAAAAAGAATGCTGATTCCTGAGGAATTTGCCAATTTTCTTTTCAAGCTTCTTTCTAATGCACTTACAAATGCATAAATTGTTCTAATGCTCTTTAGGTCATAAAAAGCAAATTGGTAGGGTAAGAACTGTTTTTCCTTGTCAAGTTGGGCACCCTACCTAGTTACAGAAATGAAGACAGTCTGCTTCCTTCTCACCATGCTATCATGATCAAAGGAACAGGATGCAAAAATTTCCCCCACTGGAACATGCTGCTATTCAAAGGCCTTTGTAGGCACCTCACAGCAAAACACGAGTGTCTGGTATGAGATGAAAAGAGAGAGCGCATGTATTTATTTATTCAGGATGGCATTTTGCAGCCCCAAAAGAAATGTAACTATGCGTGTATGCATACATGTACAGCTGTAAATGGGGGTCAATAAGGAGGAGAGAGCTGTCAGTGGGGCTCTCTCTTTCCCCTGGGCAAAATTCCAGACTTGAAAAGGACTCACAGGCTGCCACTGGCTCCTGGTGAGGCTCTGCCACCCCTTCCTCTGTTACCAGGCAACATTATCAGCGTTGCTGCACATGTGCACTGGACATTAATTATCACTTTCTGCTCACTGTTTGTATTTTCATTTATGCGTTTTCCTTTAGAATCATGAGGCATTCTTGAGTGAGTAAGATTTTCATTTAAAGGATGTCTGCACCCATAAGTCAACTGGCCCAGTGGGTAAAACATGCCCCAGTTCAGGGAAAGAGGACAATGCCTGTGCTCCTGCTCGGCTCCAGACACCCTGGATGCAGCCTCAGCCCCAGTGTGGCTGGGAACAGCTGTGCCACCATTGCCTGCAACCCAGGGCTTCCTGGTACTGGCTCTTGTGGCTGCCACCCACTGTGGCAGGTGTTTATTTTGTTCAGGAATTAAACCTGCAATCCCCCAAATATGAGTTGCATTGGGATCAGTGGCAATTTTACCTCAGCCGAGTATTTCAGCATATGAACATGTCACCATCCAGATAGCTAAGGTGTGATCTTGTCTGGTTTTCCAATAACAGATGTCAAGAATCGGACATGTGAAAAGGCAGGCAGTAGTTAAATAGTTATTGAGCATATGCTGCAGAGAGTGCATGGTGATCTATCCTCCCACACAGGAGAGACAGGCACTGGAGGAACAGGAATGGCATCTACACAGGAATACCTTGTTCCTTAATTCTGATACATGAAAAGGTTGTTATTCAAACCAGAGATATTGGCAGGAGACGCCAGGGCTCGGGGGAAGTGCACAGTGTCCCTTCCATGCAAGACAGAGCCACAGCACGGGCCACTCCCTCTCATCCTGCCCAGAGACCTCATTTCTCAGCTCCCGTTTTGAGGCCTGTTTTCTGCCAGCTTTATTTGCACTCGGCTGTTTCAGGGAGAAGCACTGGCAAGTAATGGAAGTCCCGCCAGTGTGGGTGGGCAGCACAGAGCTCGGCACGTGGGGAATAGTGGCACTGAGCTAACCCTGCCCGTGGTAGGCACTGGCAGGGGGCTGCAGGCAGGAACACATGGCATTGCCACCACCTGGCCTCCTCCACTACTCTGCACAAGTCTACATGGTGAACAGAAACTCTGCACACAAAGAGACTACAGTGTGGGAAGAAAAATGTGGGGAATAAAAGGAAATGAACTTGACAGGCATGTCCACCAACCTCTCTTCTGGATATGGATGCCTCAATTTCGAAGCATCAATGTCAGAAACATCAGACCACTCTGATTTTGAACAGGCTGCTACTACCTGTCCTCTAAGAACCTACTCCCCAGCCTTCATATTGCTTTAGACTGAAGTGCCCCAAAGCATTAGTCCCATTTAAAAAGCAGGTAAGATTTTACTGTAGGAGACTCTCATCACTGTAACCAGCATCTTTTTTGCTTCAGAAACGCTCTTCCATCATTCCTCCATGCCAGTGTAATCTCTGTGTCCACGGGCAGCCTGTGCCCTCTCTCCAGCCACACATACAATAGATGTAAACATGTTCCAGAAGACAAATGACATGATTTCAGAAAGGGAGAATCATTTATCCGTCATTACCTTGCCTCTGGTTTTACTACATTGACACAATACTTTCAGTCTCTTACAAGAACCTCCAAGAACGAGTTTAAGGTATATGGCTCTTTTAATCCTCATAAATCTGGAATTACCCTAATTACCAAGAAGAGACATCATTAAAAAGGAATGACTGTGCAACTACCTTCTCAATGTCACTGTCACTACATTGACAATTTAATTAAAAGTGCTATGAGTTTAGTTTGTATCACTAAGGAAGATACAGAATTTTTTAAATTCTTAGCCTGCTTTTATCAAAATGTACCTCAGTGCTGCTACTAGAGGTTACATCAATTAAAAGATTTTATCTTTCTTGAAGATACATAAATATCTCAAAAGAAAATCCTCATCTTCATATGGTATCTTCATGCCAGCATACAAATTGAGTTGACTAGAAATAACCATCTTTACTGTAAAAAACACGACCCCGAGTATATGAAGGTCATGGTCATTATACAATAGTCCACATTTTTTGTCCTGTGCTATGCTGCTTGACACAGAAAATTAAGAGGTATGTGAGGTAATTAGAAGGCAACCAAAGAAAAGACTAATCCTAAATTTATTGTACCATTTTTTGTCAGCTGAAGTCTACTCTGACTCTGGTCTCATACAGTCAAGTGTAAATCTGGAGCAGCTGCCTCGGCACCTATGGAGTTAGAGGAACCAAGTGCTTACCCATTGAAAGCTGATGCTGCTTCCCAGATCAAAAACTGAGGAAACTGCTTCAGTGAGTTCTGCCATATTTTGTGAATTTCTTCAAACCTGGAAGCAGCCTTAGTGAAAATCCCTGCTTCACTTTTTAATAAAAATATGTTTCTAACCCACGTGAGCCCTTAATGCTTCCATATTGAAAAGCAACTACATGAACCCCAAAAGCACTTTCTAATCTCATATTATTTAAGCCAATTTCAGGATTTCTTGGAGCCTGACTAATGACTTTCAGGCACCTAGGACCGCAATAACTCCAGCTGGGGATGTGATATCCACTTATTTTATTTACTAAATTACTTTATAACAGCTACTCTCCTTTTCACATGTCTGATCCTTGACATCTGGTTTTACAAAAGCAGAGCCAAAGCCCACTGCAGCGAGAAGGCTCTTGCACTCACTTCAGCCTAATTCTCCGCATGTATTTTTCAGATCTAGACACTGAGCACTGACAATATCTTGCCTTCACAAAGCACAGCCTAAGATGACTGTAAGACACACTTGGTCCAGGGTAACAAGATACTGACAGAGCAAAGGGAAGGCCAAGCAGTGGCAAGAAAAACCATCTCTTAAGTCAAAGATGTTGAAGCACACTGGTGCCTTTGACCTCCTGTTCTTTTCTGACACGCCGGTCCCTCTGGAAAGATGAAATACATATATGACCTCTGCCTATTTTCCGGGCATGCTCCTGCTCTGCAGTCCTTACCAGACAGAGGGAAGCAGGAGAGTAAATGTGGTAGGTTGAAACTTGGTTGATAGGTAAGTTGCTAACCCAATGAGAGGGCTAGGAACGCCTCTGCAATCGCATATTTAAAGGAAAGCAAGGGACAAAGTTGCTTTTTCGTTCCTGCCTCAAGGGCCAAGCGGCGGCCGGAGGCGGAGAGCCCCGGGCCTGGGCCAGGCTCCCTCCCCTCGACCCGCGGCTCTGGGCCGGCCCTCGCCCCCAGGGGAGCGCTGTCCCGGCCCCGCAGGCGCTGTGTGACCGGGACCGCCCGGCCGAGATCATCTGAGGCCGCCCAGACCCTGCACGGAGCCCGAGGAGCCGGCGGGGCTCCTCTCCCTTTTCCTCCCTGCAGCCGGCACAGCCTGCGCTGAACCGAAAACTCCACACGCCGCAGCCGACAAAGACAACCCCTTCCTTCGAGTCAGCGAGGAAGAGAAAGTGAAGGCAATGGGACAAAGCTGAACATGGCGAGTCCAGGGTCAGAAACAGAGTGGAAGGGCGAGACCGCCTGGGATAGAAGCTCACTGACGGCGGGAAAAGAGGGCGGTCGCACTCCTGGCGCGCAGAGCTTAAAAATGCTTCTTGCAAGCAAAAAAAAAACAAAAAAACAAACTTTAATCCATTTGGAAAAAACTTGGGGGGATGGGAAATTCTTGTGCAGCCCGTGATTTTAAAGAGAGGCCCATGCCAGGCCACATAGAAGTTGCAAGAAGCTGTTAAAGAGAGGCCCGCGCCAGGCCACATAGAAGTTGTGAAAAGCGGTTAGAGATTCGAAGCAGAGAACCTTTGCTTTCAGGCTGAGATAACTCATCCTCAAAAAAACTAGAACCCCTTTTTTTTTTTTTTTTTTTCTGTGGCCCATGACTCGGCAGTGTGGGAAGACTGCGAGATTCAGCGGAGTTACCTTTTTCACTTCAACAGATTGTTTTTTCTGGGCGGATTGTTGGTTTGTGAGAATTCTGTGACACAGCAGAAGAACCTCTTTTTTCTTAAGCATAAAAAGACTCTTAAAAGAAATGCAATTCTGACCAAATCCCTTTTTTTTTGTTTTCACTTGTGAGAAGTTTGTAGTAAAGAGAAAGGCATTAGAAAAGAAAGGTGTTTAAAAGTTTGCTTTGATTTCTTAAAATTTCTTTTTCACTTTTCATTCTTCTAGTAATAATTTTTTTTCTTTATATTACAGCTGTTTAAGTGTCGACCTGTTTTTGTCCTGAAGTTCCTTTCCGTTTTCCTCAATAAATCTGTATTCCCCTTATGCATTTAATTGGCTTTCGTGCGCTTGGCGCTTAACTGTGTTCAACCACGACAGAAAAGCAGATTGAGTAGTTTTCATGCAATTAGTGGGAGGAAACAGGCAGTGCTTTCAGCGTCAGCAGGTTGTATCTGCTGGAGTAAGACCCAACTCTCATGAGCTACTGTCATGACACCCAGGAAACAAAACATGCACTGTGAGACTTGGATGTTGTGCAAAAAAGCCACTGCTAGGTGGAAGAGCAGGGGATCCAGGAAGGAAAGCCAACCAGGAGGTTAAGCTGTCTTGCCAGCTTAACAGCCTAGGAAGGATGTGGCCTGCAGCAGCACACTTTGACCATTGCTCTCAAAACCAGCAGCTTGTGTTTCAACATTCATTGCTATGTATGTAGAGCATGGCTGGGTGTCCTGGCCACAGCTCTGAGCTGATGAATGCTGCTGCCTTAGAGCTACTGGACTACTAGAGCTGCCTCTTTGTAATGGCAAAGATAAGGTGGTTCTGGCACCCCTTTCCTACAGGATGGCAGCATCCAAAAAGGCCAGCTGCAGGCTAGACCCATGTCTCTAGGCTGCCAAAAACCTTAGTCAATGGTAAAGAATTACAGTGGAAGATTGCTGAAGAGAAAGCATCAGGGAAAAGGGAAGGTCTTCCACAAAAAAAATAATTTGTGGGACTGATTCTCTGTTGTGCTTTGTTTCCATATGGAATTGTCATAAAAATGTGCTGCTGCATTTTGGGCTTTTTTTTCTTCTCTTTTTTTGGAACAGCATGTGTTGTCTCCCAAGGGTGTTGTTTATGTTCTCCTCAGCTTGCACACCAGCTGCATGGCAACACGCTGCAGGTTGCCAGTAAACATAACTGGAAGCCAATGAGACAAGATCATCTTTGAAGATTCAGGCACAGTGTTCTCCTTGGGATCCCATGCCATGCCAGATTAAAAGCTCTCCATATATCCAGGCACTGGCAACAACATGGACATTTCATGCATCACAAATGCTAGATAAGTATGATCATCTCCTACTGCAGGAACCTCAAGGTTCCTTAGCCTGTAGAGCCAGATGAAGAGCACCATCAGGATCATTTGACTTATATACTCTCTCAAAGCACCATTTCTAGTGAGAATTTCCAAAATCATTCAGGTTTTTGTTAAAGTGCTGTCTGGTTTGCTCAGCTGCACATGCCATCTATAATGTCACCCAGTCATCTCATGCGCATACCTGGATCTCCACCTCAGACTTTCCCAGTTCTCCTGCTCCCCAAGTAATCAAGCAAAGTCTGTTAAGACTTACGGCACTAGATGCAAGTTGGATTTGATCTCAGCTAGATGTCTCACTGTGCTGGGTATCAACACTGGCCTGTTCCAGATGGGCGACTGTTTATTATATTCATGCATGTTCAGAGAATTGATTAATTAAATACATATACAGCTCACCTCAGAATATATCTCAGCACCCCAAAACAATTATGGAGTAATCACAAACTGGTTTTGCATGTAGGAAATCCAAATAATTTTGAAAAGACAATTACTCTTCTCTAAGTCTCATGAATCTTACTACTGCCACAAGCAGAAGGATCAGATATGGGGAAGACACATTGATCTGACAAAACACTCCAGCCACTGATGAATATACCTGGCTGTGGAAAGCCTGTGCAAAGCCATGATGGCATTGGCATTGGACCTGCTTCATGACCTTAATATGAAGTTACGCTGTGATGATTGCAGTCAGTAGCATAATGCCAAGAAACCCTCATCAGGACGTGCCTGCTTTGCAGTGTGGGCTGCTGAAATCTGGTCTGCCAAAACACAGTCAACTGCCCAGGGCAGCCTGCAGGCCACAGCACCGGCATCCACATCATCAGGGCATCACTCTGTGCTGGATTTAATCCTGAACTTCCTGATCAGAGGAACTCCTGATCAGAAGCTGGCAAATAATTCCTGAAAGAAACTGGCAAATCATTCCTGAAAGAAATTTGGGATTGGTTTTGAATTGTCTCTGCATGAGATGTTTTTTGTGCTTTGTTTTAATTCTAAAAGTAAAAAAGCAACTAGATTTTGGGCATCTTCAAACATCACAACAAAAACCAATTTACTTTTGATTTTCTTGAAGACAAACATCCACCAGATTTCCCCATTTTTTCAAAAATCAGAATGTTATTAGTGTTTTCAGTTTTATAGAGATTAGTACATATTTACATATTAAATCAATACTTCCTATTAAAAATATGTTCAAAACCCCTATTGTTATGAAAGAAAACTATCTGAAATACAGACCTTTGCACCAAAAAGACTAGATTCTCTCCAGACTCTCCACCATCCCATGCTTGGCTTGAGGAGAATGAGAAACACTGCTGTGGTTTTCATATCAAGAACCAAGATATGACGTAGAGCAACAGAGGGATATGTGCTCTCAAAGAGCACAAGATCAGTACTGGAGCCTCATGCAGACAGATTTGTGTGACTCCCAGATGAGGTCATGAATCACCCGTTTTTCCTCTAGAAGGAGGGAATTCAAAAGACAGCACAACTGCAGGTATTCAGATTAATCTGAGTCACAGCACAACTGCATCTCTTAGCTGCAGAGTTCTACTTTTGCTTTGTTCCCTCCAAATTTCACTAACACTGCCCAGTCTTAAAAGGCAAAGCTCTTCACTTTCCTTCACTCTGAGTAATCCCAAATCAGTCACTGGGATAGCATGGGAGATGAAACCATGACCACAGTCACGGCAATGAGCAGTTAAACTTAATTTCCTCTAGCCCAGTGCAAGTTCCTTAGACATCACTCCTTCTCCCTCCAGTAAAGCCCCCTCCTCCATTTTTCCCTTTCTCAGTATCTCCTTGGTGGATCTAGAGATAATATAAAGCACACAGTGGATCTATTTCAGCTAAACCAAGACTGGGAAATACAAGCTTTTTTCATGTAAAACATTTTTCCTCTTTCCTGCACTAATTCCTCCGGGTTGTGGAGGAGCAGTGATCAGTGTGGTTGGTTAATTTTTACTAATGTGTTCTCTCCCTCTCCTTTCATTGGTTACATATGGGCATGAAGTTGATTAGCCAAGGGAAAAGTAAAGTTACACATCATTTGTCTTCTCTTACATTTCCATTGATCAATTCATTCAACGTTATCCATTTCCCATTAATTTTCTATTTGCAGCACACCTTATTTTTAGAACTATAGTTAGCAAATTGATTTGCTGCTCTTAATCAGCAGTTTCCACTTCCAGCCTGGGAAGTGGGATTAGCACAGCACACTTGCCATTTCATCTCTGTCAGTGATACCTCACACTAAATAATTGTTACAATTGGTACATTTTGCTGATTGAGTTTGCCTTCTGGAAGAAGAACAAGCTATATGAAAATGCAGCCTACTCATTGGACTCTAGGCCAAATCTCTAGCATTTATTACACAGATTATAGGTTGTTCCAGCAACACTGACAGGGTGAATAGAAGTCTAACGAAGAAAGAATATTTCCATTCAAAGTCACAATGCAGCAGTGAGAACAACATTGCTTCTTACATTCACGCTGCCTTCACCTCTCAGACTTTAAATGCAATGAAATTAGATAAGAGACTCTGATTATCTGATGTTACTGTTCTGAAAGAGTGTCATGAAGGTAGGATGGGATTTTTTTTTTAAAGCGTCACAGAAGAGTGTTTGACTGAATTAGGAGATAATCTGTTAATTCATTGGATTGTTCAGGCACATGCACACAAATGATAGAGTAAGAAACATTGCTGTTTTTCTATTAACAGTTTCACATAATACTGCCTTCCCTCCTGAGAGTTGATTAAAATGTAATTTAAATTGCTCCTGTCTTAGAGCGTCATTGTCTATTATCTTGAACTGAGACAGAAGCTCCCTATCGAGATGATGTTTAACACCAGAGCATTAATGATCTCCTCTTTTTTATTTCATTGCAGAAAAATTCTCCACCTTTCTCAGCTGATCTTGTTTATTATGGAAAGATGAAGAACAGGTGACACAAGTGGCAACATCCAAAAGAGATGAGCTAGTCAGTAACTGATCAGATCAGCTTTCTTTTTTTCTTTATTCGGCAAAAACCACTACCAGCTCCTGTTACCATCTATTTCAGTGGACCAAAAATGCAACACGACAGAATACAATCTATTGCTGTTCTTGCAATTCTTTTGCTCAGTTGACATATATTCAAACAGGAATAAGCCTTATTACAATATATCATTGAAAAAAAAATAAAGGAGTCAGAACTTTCCGGCTCGCAACGTACTATTTTATCAATGGAATCTATTTCTAAAAAATGCACTGTGTTAAAACAGTTGAAAGGGAGAACTATTTACTATATACCCTGATTAATGTTTAAAAACATTTTTTCTCTTTCTCTACTGAAAATGATTTGGCAACTAAAACCATTACTCAGGGAGACTGAGTGAAAGCAACTCTTTTCTCGTTATCTCACTGCAAACTCCCCATCCAAGAGACATAGATTGTTACGTGGAGATCTCTTACCACACATTAATTCAATATCAAAGTCGATTATAACACTTCAATAGAAGACAGCAAACAGAGCTCCCTAGCAGAAATCAGTAAGATTTGTTATGTGTTCCTTTCTCTTCATTCCTTGACTCTGGAACACAAAGACAGAAATTTTTCTCTGTCTTTCATGCTGGGTCATAGCATAGTTTATTATCACAGAAACTGGGACTATAAATTAACTAAAAGGAGTAATTCCATACCCCTTTTCTAGGACACAGCACTGATGCTGATCTCCAAGTCTAACATTTCTGATTTTGTTCAGTACCAGAGTGCTCCACAGAACAGCCATGCAAAACCTCATCTCACTTCTAACCCCTTTACACCATTAGCACTTTTTCACTTGCATGACAACCAGGCAGTATGAATAATTTTAAATGTTTCTTTCAGAAGTGCTGTGAAATCTCACCATCTGAGAAAAACATGAATCTTAAATTGCAAATCTGATTTGTACTTACTAACTTCCTTGGGAGGCAGCACACAAGCCTTGAATAAAGCTATGCCTAAATTAGTTAATTAGGTAAGACTTGGGAAGACCTCCAGGTCCTGGATTGCAGTTATTCATGTTATCCAAAAGCAAAAGGGTTCTCAGGCATAGCACTGGTGCTGCTCCAGCAGGGCTACTGCTGGCAAGTGCAGTGGGGACCCAGCCACCCTCTTGCACAGGCTGGGAGAGTTTCCCAGCCTAGGGATGTCAGTAAACCTCAGCAGCCCACTGGTTCCTGCCAGTTGGCATCAGCTCTCAGGACTGTTCTCAGGAACAGTTAATTTACTAGTGTAGATACCAGCATAAATAGTTTGAAGTGCCCATGAGAGACATGGAATAAGATTAAGACCAGCTGGAACCACTTGCAGAGGTGCAATGTTAAACACATGCTGAGTGGGAGCAAGGCTGGGGAACACAGGGCCTGCCTGAGCAATCAATTTCACAACTATTTACACAACTTGAGAATATGCAAAATACTATACTTGTTTATTTGTAGCACAAAAAGATAACTGAGAACTGGGCACTCCACGTTGCAAGTGACTTAAACACAGTACCAGTGAAAAGTATGGCAGGGTAGCAGTTTTGCTGTATACTCCAAATGCATTTCCTGATTAAGAAGGGATGCTATATTCCCAACAGCATAACCACATGCATACAAAACCTTTTTTTTTTCAGAAGTCACAACTGAGCTATAAGCTATTATGCATGAAAGAAAGCTTACAGAAGCAAAGACGGGAGAGGTAATCACACAGCCACAAGCACTGAAACAAATCTGTGTAAGAGTAGAATTGTGTTTATGGTTGACAGAGCTAGTAGAAATCTGTTAAGTAGATTAAGTAGAAAGATGCAGTCAGACGAAGATAAATTATCTCATTTGGCATAGTATTAAATCTAAATTGTGGTTTAAAACACAGAGTGATGAAAAAAATCAGAATCGCTGCAAGGGAAGCTAAAAGAACCCAGCATTTCACCACAATGAAAGGAAATTTTTTTCCTGCTCCTTCAACACCAATTATGTAGCATTTCTATTTTGATCTCTGGATTTGAAACCATTTGCTTTGAACCTCTGTATTCCACAATCAAAATAGGATTTTATTCAATTATTTCAAGCATTTACCAAGTTAGTCATACTGCATTTCCTATCATGGGCAAAAGGATTTGAAGTACTGTACCAAGAGGGATACTGAAAATGTCGTGATTTGGTTCTTCTGACCGAACCTTCTGAAGTAATGACACCTGACAACAGGGGACTTGAAATCTGATAGCATGTGAAAACTGAGAAATAAGCAACTTAAAATAAATGTAGCAAGGGCTAAATGGATATTTTTCTCACTTGGTGGTAATTATGACTTTAACATGGGCAGGGTGACTTTTGAATTAGGCATCCAGTGTCAGTAAGCGCTGCACGTTCATTCATTCATTATCTTGTCAACCTGCTTTGAAAGAAAAATTTGTAATCTTCATTTCACCTTATGCATATATATGTAGTAAATCTCACAGCAGCAGCGTTTTTGCTATGGAATGATAATGGGTTTGGTGTAGACATGAAGTTAGGGACTGACTTGTTTGGAGTCACCTGGCTCACCCAGAAATGCTGACTCAGAGCAGAGAGCACACACAACCCAATGTGACTCAGAGCAGCAGAGGACTCCAGAAACAAACACCAACAGCCACATTGGCACATTCACACATTGGTGTGAAGCTCCAGAGTGCAGCTGGAGCTGCTGAGGACACAAAACCTACACTGTATGTATTTCAGGGGGCTACTTCTGATGATCTTTAGCCTGCATCAGCAGCTGGGGTACAACAGCTCCCAGCGTGAGGACTTCAGCCTAGTTTCATCCACAGGGATCAAACTGCTGCATGCTGAGAAAGCTCCCTGATGTGAACCAAAGTGCAGTAATCAGGGACAGGCAGGAGATTCACTTCAAAAGTATCATTCTAATCTAAACAAAAATGCTGACTTAGCCTACACTGGCAGTCTAAATGAGATTCAGCTGCTGAAATCCATAGTTCTCTTGGGCAAATAACAGGACGCAAATTAAATACAGTACTTTGAGGCCACATTAAGTGCAGTCACTTATGCTTTAGGCACCCAAGAAATTAAAAAACTGACACTACTACTCTTTTAGAGTTAGAAGACTTTATAGGTAGACTAAAGAAAAATAGACAAAGCAAAAGATACTGAATAAGATGTGAGAATTTTCACAGAAACTACCAGCTTTGTGTTTTGTCTGGGAAGGTGACAGCAGGAAAACTGTAATTTCCTCTTCCCACATAAAGATGTCAGCAGAACTGGTGCCTCTTCGTGTACAAGATGTGGGATGAAAAACTACCTGAAAGCAGACAGCATTCATACTTAATGTTTATATACTGCTGTATGTACAAATTTCAAACTGCTTTGCACAGTTTCAGGCATGCAGCACTCACTGAGTTCAAATGAGTTGCACATGACTAAACCACCATGAGCTGCTTAAAAACCACTGCCCAGGGTCTCAAGCAAAAACTCATTGTTTAAATGTTGATTATTATTTTTTCTCCACTGAGATTAATTAGGTCTTGAAGGAGCACAAGGGAAAAGAAGAAAGAGGACTTGCTCTTCAGGTTAATTTTTCCATGTATGTGCGGCTAATTTTAATTTGTGGCTGAGATAAACTGAGAAGTCACCATGCACATGTGCTGGTACCCATCTGACCAGGAAGCTTAAGGTAATCTATCCAGGTAATAATGCTGGTTACCTGGGAGAGAAATTAGAGCTGAGAAACCATCAAGGCATTCATAACAAGGTTCACAGACACTTTGATAAAAAACACTAGATGTCTCAGTGTCTGGCAGCCGGACACTAAAAACCACTTTGAAAGCAAGAACTTGTTTATGTTTTAACAAAAATATATTCATGGAGCTGCAAACTATCTTTTCCTATCTGCAGGATGTAGTCTAGCAAATAAAGCAAAATGAAAGAACAAAATACTTTGTTTACTGCAGCATAAACGGAGGCAGATCCGAATTACAGCATTCCCCATGCCATAGCAATCATGTTGTTGTAGTCCATCTAAGGTTCTGATTATAGAATTATACTTCATGTCTGTAAATCAGTGCCGGAAAAACATAATTTAAGCAAAACTGCAGGTTAGAAATCAGTATCTAACTAACCCTTTTTCCTCCCATAGGGCTAATTTGCATGAGACTGATTTAAAATGCAGAATAATACATGATCTGTGAACAGTTTAAAGGTTTATAAAATATCCTAATTCTCTCTGTATCCAGACAGCTAATTTAGAATTTTGCTGTGGATTAACTCACAAGCAGCCCAAACTCATCTTTCCATTAACCCATCTTGATTAGCCCAATCCAGACTGCCATACAAGGGGTGAGCCCCATCTCAGACATACTCATTTGGATTGGGAGGCTAAAGTTCCATGATTACTGTTCTCTTTTGTGACCAAGAGACATATTAAATGGTTTTGCTAATCCAATGTATGTTAGATGGGGAGGAAAACCTTCAGTTATATCAGCTTAAGAACTAACCATCAATCATGATCTACGTTAATTGATGTGGTGCACGCTCTCAAAGAAGCCAAGTCGTGGTCCCAGACAGACCTTGAAGGGCTAGATTTTCTCCCTCTGCCTTAGATGCAAATGCTTGTGACATGGGATAGTTAACCAATGAAAAAGTCCTCCAAATACACAATGGAGGGGAGACAAAACAATAAAATCCTATTGAAATGTAGTGGATGCTTACAGGGGCATTCAATTAATCAGTTCCTGTGCACCTGAGGTAGCATTAAATAATGTCTCAGCAGGGTACTCAGTAATTTGTTGAGTAATAATTACAGCTCCCAAACAGGACACAGCAGGAACACTGTTTATCCATCAGTGTGCTCCTGTTTATACATGACCATAGGATAAACTGTCTTGGGCTGAGGAGGAAATGCTCAGGGACAAAAGCTTCAAAGCTTGCTCCAGTGCTCTGATACCAACCCCAAGATTTACAGTACAGCTACCTTCACCCATATAAAAAACTCACTGTGTATCAATAAGTTTCAAAATATTTTGATATGGCCTGTCCAGGACACAGCGCTAAATGGATCATTATTTGGAGGCAATACTGCCATTTTATCTGATGGTACAGCATGGTCTACATGAAGAACGTACAGCTGGCAGCTGTGGACAACTGGTGAAGCAGAGACCAATATTCAGAAGCACTCCAAGTTGCTGACAATCAAAATTGGTAACAGTCAGCACAAGTAACAAATAAAAAGCTGTTGTCAGTTTTGCCATGAAGAACTGCCTGGGGGGGGGGGTTGGTTTCTTATTTTGAAAGAAGCCAAGGTGACACTGGGTGCTGTCCCCACAGCAGACCTTCTAGCTTGCTGTTGAGATTAACAGTGTCAGGGGACTGTGCATCACTGAAAAGCCTGTGAGCTTTTCACTGTAAAGGTCAGGAGAGGACCTTCTTCTGTGGAGATGACAAACAGGTATCCTCCACAAAATACTGATATGAGCAGGGTCTTGAAGAATCAGGCAGAGACTGGGATTCCAGACAGTTGGCCTGCGTTTAGTTTGTTTAGTTTGAGCACATGGTAGCTGCTCAACAGTTCTGTCAAGGGACTTAGTTCCTCTAAGATGGTTATCTTCTTGTAAGTCTGTCTTGGGTTTGCATGGCAAGGTTTTGGTAGCAGGACATCTACAGGAGGGGCTTCTGTGAGAAGCTGCTGGAGGTTTCCCCTACATCTGGCAGAGCCAATGCCAGCCAGCTCCAAGACAGACCCACTGCTGGCCAAGGCTGAACACATCAGTGACAGTGGCAATGCTTCTGCGAGAACATATTCAAGGTGGGAAAAACCAGCACAAGAAAAACTGCAGTCAGAGAAGAGAGGAGTGAGAGTGTGTGAGTGAAACATCTCTGCAGACACCAAGGTCAGTGGAGAAGGAAGGGCTGGAAGTGCTCCAGGTGCCAGAAGAAACATTCCCCTGTAGCCTGTGATGGAGACCATGGTGAGGCAGCTGTCCCCTGCAGCCTGTGGAGGTCCACTGTGCAGCAGACATTCACCTGCAGCCCACAGAGGGACCCACACCAGAGCAGGTAAATGCTGAAGGATGCTGTGATGCCAGGGGATGCCTGTGCTGCAGCAGGTTTGCTGGCAAGACTTGTGACCCTGTGCAGGACTAATGCTGGAGCAGTCTGTTCCTGTTCCTACACTGATTTGATTGCCAGTAAATTAAACTCATTTCCCCAAGTTGGGTCTGTTTTGCCTGTGACAATAACTGGTGAGTGATCTCTCCCTCTCCTTATCTCAACCCACAAGTCTTATGCTATATTTTTTTCTCCCGTGTCCAGCTGAGGAGGTGAGTGAAAAAGCAGCTTTGGTGGGCACCTGGCTTCCAGCCAAGGTCAACCCACCACAAAGTCAAACTCTGATTTTCAAATACTCACATACACTCAAATTCCTCATCAAACACATATGAATTACAGGCTTGACTGTAATAGTTCAGTGGTGGCATGGCTCCAGCTCTGTTGCAAAGTACCTAGATATTACAGCATTTGTGGGATAGACATACATTATTTTAAAATATATGACTATTGGACTAAATAGGAAGAATAATTATCATTATTATCGCCTATTTTGAGAGACAATCTGCTTTTATTTATATTGTACTCCCAATTTTTTCAGTGCTTCATTTAGTGCCTTTTGTTTCTAAGCATCTCCGTAAGGTGGGCTATTTGCTCAAAACCAGTATTTCAGGCTATTTGCAAATTTAGGTAGAGATAAAGCCCATTATACAGACCCTGTAATCAGTTTTTGAGTTGTCTCAGTTGCACATTTTAGCCGACATCTAAAAATGAGCTGTGGGGTGCTAGAGCAGAGGCTACAACAGCACACATTATCTCAGGTGTGGCAGAATCACTTTTCTCACTGGCTTCCAAAATGTAGAACAGACTGGCTTGGGAGAGCCTTGATAGCTGGTTCTTAATGTGTGATGAGCAGTGGATCATGGCTCAGTTCTCTTGGCTCAGGGCTGCAGCTCCCAGGAGAAAATGGGCACCTTGGTGGCTGCTGGAAGCATTAAACTCCAAACCAGCACAAGCCAAAGCACCGAGCCACAGCACCCTGCAGTGTCTGCTGTGAGATCCTGATTCTGAGGGGTCTGGCTTTTGTGAAAGAAGCTGTCTCATTGCCTCTGGTAACTTGGGAATTCAAAGAGGGACGGAAACTGGAAATAGCTGTGACTCCCAGAAGTGAGATCTTGTTAAAGTGAGAAAGACAAACACCGCTTGGTGAGAGCAATGAGCCAGGAAACCTTCCTGTAAAGTCTAGCGAGCAAAATGCACACATATATGTGTCTGCTGGAAAGCATCTGCATGTGGTGTGGGGAGGCTGCAAGTAGGGTCAGTGTGCAAACTGGGAGCGCTTTGGAACACCCCAAAACAGAGCAAGAGATCAACCACCTAAAAGGCTTGTCCACAATGAGATGTCCTGTGACACTGAGGTCACATTCTTGAGCTTTTCCCACAATTTTTAAGGCTAGAAAGTTTCTTGGAAAACTAAGCTGAGCCCCAGAAGGATAATTTTTTGTGGGTGAGGGGAAATGCAGCTGGTGTTGAATTCGCTCACTGAAATGCATGCTAAGGTCACATACAAAGAAACTGCCTGCTCAGAAATGGATGTTTGGACAAAATCTCACTACCCTGTCCATTGTCAGATATCCCCTGTCCCTTTTGCACTTCCAACTAAAAATAAAATAAGAAAGAAATCACCTGACAGGGGAGAGTAAAATGAAATTAGTGTGCAGCTAGAGAGAATAATCATTCCCCAAGATGTATCTGCTTAATGGTTTGGGAACAAAGAATTGACTTGGCATGGGATATAGGGCATTTAACCACACCTGACTCCTGTTCAGGCAGCATTTTGATATAAATCTGTGCATTAGTTGCCAAGGAGATGGAAATACATATTTAAATTTTATTGCTGTAGAATAGACTTTGCTGAGGATGAAATTAAAAAATGCCAAAATGTATATTCGGCACCCCAAAAATAATCTGTTTTTCAATTCCACCAGTAGCTGGCACTGTTTTATTTTTCCAGAGCTCTGAAGGATTATGGCCTATAATATGACAACAATAGCAGAACTTTTTCAGCTGATATAGATGACTTTGCAGCAGGCATCAGCAGTAGCATTTACTTTCACCAGAGATGAAAGTGGCTTAATAAACTGTGTTTGTGTCAGTGCTGTGTGATGCATGTGTACAGCATTGCCATCCAGAGAAAAACAGGCAGCTTGGGAATTGATGACTCAGGCAGCAAAATTATGGTTACACTGAAGGAGCAGGACTACATTCTTCAAAGAGAGGTCATACATCCCCAATTATTTATAAGTTTAAGTTCAATTAGCTGATGATTGTTAAAATGTCACCTCTTGGAGTTATGGTTTGTTTATACAATTATCAAGTAACATTACAACATATCTTGTTCTCCTTTTTAATTATGTAGCCAATATTCTGCTAAATATGATGAAGTGGAAGTACAGATGTACAGTTCAGGAATAGATACAATCAGAGAAAAAGTATTATGTTGAGCCTCAAAATTATCAATACTTTTTCTGGCAGGAGCAAAATGTGAATGATTGTTAAAAATAATTAAAGTCATTCAGGATTATCCTTATGGCTAAGTTGAAAAGATGAAGATTTAAGGCTTAGAGAGGACCTGCACAAAAGGGATTGTGAGACAGTTCTGCACACTAATAATGATAAAAGATAAATCTAACATGTCTATTTACTCTGTCTGGAAATTCAATAGTATCTAGAATTGTAGAATAGCAAGATGTATGAAAACAGAAGCCGTAGAAATAAAATTGGTTTGGTATATGGTTCTAAACAGGAGAGACGAACACAAATTGGTCTGTGTTATTCTTGTAGAAAGAGGAATTTAATCAGAATCATCAAGAGCCAATCTAGCTCTACCTAAGGGAAAAAAAAAAGAACAGCACACTGCTAATCTAGCTAGCTTAAAATGGAACAATAAGCTCTTTTGTTTCAGGACGAAAGTCAGTCATAAGCAAAGTTAAGCTAGCAGTTGTTCTCTAGGGAACCTCCTGTTCTCTCATCCAACATATTTGCCATTCTCAGTAAGATAGTATCAGATTAGATATACCCATATCGAGGTGTTGGATGTGCCAAATTGAATGAGCTGGTATGTTCCTACAATATAAGACCTCTTCCCTCATTTAAAAAAAAAAAGAAGAAAAAGAAAATAATTAAACACAATCAGCTCCTAATCATGCAGTTTTCAAAGTGTCCATTAAAACTAATGAATAGAAGCAGTCAGGGAAAAAATGGAACCAGGATGGATGTGCTAAGCCTAAGGGTTTGAGGGCAGTATATCAAACATGACTTGACTCTTTTCATTCAATACAACATGATTGTTAATGAGGAACAATCAATAAATGTTCTTCAAATGAAACACCAGAGAGCTGCACACGAGATAAGCAAACAACAGGCATTTGCCAAGAGGGGATGCACCTTCCTTTGTTATTACAATAACCATTGCTAATGCCTTGATTGAGACTCAAGGGACGCCTGTAAACATTGTTTCCCCATTCTGTTGCATATATTAGTTGAAAATCCTGTTCTAGGCATTCCTATCTAAAGGAGATCCGAATTATTTTAAAACCAAATGTTTCAGTGAAAACAAGGATCAGGGTGGATTTTCAGTGTAAGTAAAAAATCAAAATTCCAATAGTTTACCTGTCTATCCCATAATTGCAGAGAGATTATAGAAATTTCAAACTGAAAGACGTCTCCATTTTGTTAAACAGCTTCATCTCAAATCCATATTGAAAATATGAGGTTATGTTGCTCACACTGCCCTTCACATTTTTTTGTGAACTTGGTGTATTGAACAACTTTTATTTTATTAGAACAACTTAAGCTTGAAAACTTACGTCCTGACTCAGAAGTAAGTCCTCATTCTTTAAAATATGTAAGAACTATATATATACTTTCAGATAGACAGATATTATTCTTTTCTGTGCTTCTGAATTCAGGGACTTTTAAATTAAAGTCTGCAGATAAATCTCCAGCTAAAAAATTAAATGACTTCACCAGCTGTCCACAGCAGGGACAGTCTGTAACTAGTCTATTATCTCATCTGGTCTCACCAGCTAAGTATGGTTTAGTCTAGTGAATTCTAAGATGACAGACCTCTAAAAAATGGTAGGTTTTGGGTACTGCTCACAGTTTATTTGTTATTCATAGGGTGGCACCCTTCCCTCTCTGTCACTACAGTGTGGTTCTTAGATGCTACTAAGGAGGCTATTTTTTTCAGATTAAATATAAAGCAGGAGAATAAATATTATTTGCAATGACGAGACATTTTCTTTCAGTTTCCATCAGTGGTAATAATTAACAATGTATCTTTGTTTGAAGTTCAGGATTTTTTCTTTTCCTATCTACTTGTGATCTAACTCCCTCCAGATGAGGGAACTGTCATGACAGACAACTAACATTTTTGAGCTGTTGGACTGTTCCAAAGACACAGAAAACTGTTGGAAGTGCACACCCACTACTGGGTGAGTATCTATTTTTTTGAGAGGTTCTAATTAGGGAGATCAAGGCAAGAAATCTACTTGTTCTTCCTTGGAATGCAGGCTGACAATATAAAATTTTCAACATGAACATACTCCCAGGAAATACACAGATCAGTCTATACAGCGCCACAGACTGTACTGAATGTCAGGAAAAGCATTCAGCATTCATAAACTGATGTAACTGAGTTGGGTTTCTTCCCTCCTTAACGCTATATAAGCTGAACCACTCAGCAGCACCCAAAAATATCAAACTGATGCAACACAGTACCAACAGCCTGTACCCACGTGATTAGTTTTTGGGCTCTTGGGACTCAGCATGCAGAGCTGGGCTGTGCTCAGCTGGGCTTGAAGTGCCCCAGCACTGGGGTCTCTTAGGACAGCAGACTGTGCTGCTTTTATTTTAATGCTGATTAGCACCATGCCATCATTTTATTTTATGTATAGAAAAAATATGTGTATTTTTTAATGCATCGTTTCAATAATGTACTGCCTGCATTATTTCACAGGTAGGGTCAGCCAAGCAGGTCCTATCAGTGCAGTGGTGACTGGTCCCACTGAGCTCTTGCTGTCTTGGGCACCATCCTCTTCCTCCCACTGATGGAAGTCACTAAGAACTGAGCAGCAGTGGTTAGATGTGCTGGAGTAAAGCAGGGCAGAATGTCTCTTGTAAAGCCTTTGAGTAGCTCACAGGCAGGAGTGTTAGGTAGGCATGAGTGCCTGCATGCACACACGTACACAAGGAGCCTTATGGTTTGTCCTATGGTTGTATGGTAAGAACACAAATAACTTAATCCACAGTGACAGCAGATGTGGATGAGAATTTCAAGACAGCACTTGAAATCCAGAATCAGCAGCAATCCATCCAAAAAGCTCTCCAGCATATCTGCTGGAGTGCTGGTGATTTGACTCCAGAGCTGCCATCCCACCTACCAGCACATGCTGCTGCTTTGGAAACCTCACCCTTGTCCTTCACATGAAAGGGAAGTTGGTCCTGGTCATTGGAAATGCCTTTCCCCATTCCCACCATGACCCAAAAAATCTTAATATTATAAAACAGGATGATTTTCAGGCTGCATGGAAAGCAGAGTAATGTGATTCCTTGGTGTAAATGATGCCAGAGTTCATCCTACACACCCACCCTCAGTAGACCCGCCAGTCTGCAGAGCACACAGGTTAGAAATGCTAGGACTCAAAGATCCCTTCTTGTTAGAAAAGAAGCAAAACCCACACATTTAGGGGCTTTCCAGAAAAAGAAATCTACCAACTAGATACTGACTGTCATTTAACCTACAGGCAAAGCTGTCAAGACCTTGTAATTACAACTACCTGAATTATACTGCAGGTATTGATCCTCTGTGGTGGGGAATAAGGGTTATGTTTTGACCCCACTATTCCTTTCCACAGAACAGCTGGGGTTTGACAACAACAGAGAATCAATATCTGGGTAAACCATTAAGGGGCTTTTTTCCTTTCCAGTGATAATTCAATTTAGCGGCTATAAAGTAGAAGTTAATTCTTTGCCTGATAGTGTTTGGGTTTTCAGAGACTTTCTGCCCTACTGTTTTAGAAAATATCCCTGTCTGAAATGGCCAGAGCACTCTATTCAAAATCACCAATTCCCTCCCCTCAGTCTTAGGTGGGCCTCATTGTTATGAGCCTCCTTAGGATAGTCCAACTGAAAAATCTTATTTCTATTCCAGTTGCCATGGAACAGACAGTGTCTCCTGGTAGAAAGAAGAGCTGGCACTGCACTGTGGAAAAGAAATGTCCCATAAATGTATTCTTTATTACTCATAAGGAAATCTTGATTCTGACACGTTTACAGAAATGCAACTGGCTGATTTTTATGGAAATGCTCTGCCTGATGAAGGAGGGGAGAACTGCTACAAAATAAACAAACAGTAAATAATAATTAAAAATAAAAGAAAACTTCTAAGAATATTGAGGTTTCAAATTTAGGCTCACATCCTGCAATCTGTTTTGGGTATACTTCAATTTGGCTCTGAGCAGAACAGCTTGGATGACTGTCGTCTTAAATTGGATGTAATTGCTTTGCTATCTGTGCAGGGGAATCTGTCCATGTATGATCTCCCGTTCCCTTGCCAAATTCCAAAATTATTTTCTTGAAACATCTAGGAAAATGGGAGGTGAGGGTATTTGGATGGGAATACAGACTACCTATTTCTTACTGTAGAGCCAGCATCTGATGCCAGGGACCCTACTCTTGTTTGGCCTGTAAAGGGGCACCCTGGTCATTTTGGCAGGTACACACAGCACATTAGACAGCAGTGAATCCATTAGTGGGATTTTGCAGTCTGATCCTTAAGAGTGCAAGGAAATAAAATAATCAAATTCCTCAGAATACAGGGCTATGAGAGAATGGAAAGAGCAATAGGAATATCTAATTTTTAAAGTTCAAATCTTCATGCCCTTCTGAGATTCGATTTAAAATTGTTAGTGCTTCAAGTACAAAAAAAAGTAAAAACACATAAACAAAAACCCCTTTTAATTTCAACCAGCATAATGCATAAGCAGCAGTTCCACATCTGGAAGTGGTATCTTATGACTTATTACAAAGCTCTGTTCACTCTGAATACTAATGCTGACAAATAAATATCTTCATTCCACCATGTTCATGGTCTCATCAGCAGGAAGAAGTGCAATGTGCTTTTTCCCTGGTGGTAGGAAGCAGTAATTATTACTATAAGCAATATAGTGATTTGTTATTGTGAAAGGTTCCTCAAGCATACTTTCCAAGCCACCTCTAGCTTTGTGTAAAGAAGGAACAAAAGGGGAGGTTCACTCCTAATCAGGTTTTTGATCTATGTCCGTAGAGACTGACAGAGTCAATCCTCTAAAATATGTAGTCTATTTACTGGAACCTTTAACTTTCCCTGGACAATTTCTGCAATGAACTGGAGTATTTGTCCATTGCATTTTACATACAAACAAGAACTATACACCAGAAGTGGAACTTGTGGGTTAATGGGAAATAAATGAAGCTCAATCAAAACCAAACGTATACAGATACGAAAAGGAGACAAGGAAAAATTTTGTGGCCTTTCCCACATAATTCTAGCTGTGTGTCATACAAATTAAGTTTCATGTCCTGTGTAGTCATGAGGTATTGAGAGACATAAAAATAGACCTTTAATTGTTATTCCTTGGTAACTTCTAGATGAAAGGTGTGACTTAAGAGAGGACTGTATCAGGGCTGGAAAGTATGAGGTGGGAACATCTGGAGACAATTGGCAGAGTGTAAAAATAAACCGTGTGTCCTAATATATTTTTTTTTCTGCTTCCAGTGTCTGTGATTTTGTGCTAAACAAGCAGTTTTATAAAATCAGCTTTTAACAGCAGAGTATCAAATGAATGAGTATGACTGGGCTTGGCACATGGCACCCAATGCTTCGTAAGCACAAGGTCAGGAGCAGTATCCCTTCCCTCACAGATACAGTGATGCTGTACTGTATCCCCAGTGCAGACAAACATCTTACACTCACATATTCACCATGCTGAGTGTGTCCCCAGAAGCCACAGCTAGGGTGGGACACCTCTCCTGAGCTGATAAGCCAGCTCCTGTTTCTCTCAATCTCTCCCTATATATGCAAAGTCTTAATCATGCCACTAACTTTATGCACACATGGAACAAAACCAAGAAGTCTATGCTTTGGTTTATAAGGGTGATTCCAAAGGGTCAGCATGAAAGCTTCTTTAACTGCAATTTGCAAACCAGTATGAACAAGAGGAACAGAGTCTGTTTTGCAGAGGATGCTCTGAGCGGACTTGAAATCAGCTCTTGTTTTCTTCAAATGTTCTCTTTCAGAGAAGCCTCCAAGGCACACTCAGGTTCACACAGAGTAAGTGCTTTCTTTCCTGCTAAAGCTCACCAGCACTTAAAGACCTTTTCATCTGCAAGTGCTGCTGAAGGCAGTTGGCTTCAATTAAAAAAAACCCCACAGGATGACATTAAATCACTGCATTACTTACAGCCATGAGTTCTGCTATGTGTGCACGTCCCAGTCTCTGCACAGGACATGGGCCAGGCAGGGTGCAGGGATGGGGAAACAAGGCAAAAGATGGACCAAGTCTTTCAGGGTTAAATGGGAGATTTAAACACGGAAGGTGGCAGAGGAGCCAGTTATTCAGAGCAAGATCTCAGCCCTGCTCTGCTATGCTCGAGACAAGACATGGCTCCTGGCTGGGCATTACTCAGCATGGTAATGCCACTGGCCATGGTCAGCAAGCTGAATAAATGGGAGAGACCAAGAGAAGCTGCACGAGTACAAAAATACATGCCAGAGAAAGAAACTGTCAAAAAAAAAAAGTATATGAGACAGTAAGAAAATCCAACATAGCCAAAAACACCCAACATAAACAAAGAGGATTTGAGTCTATGATTCTTAACAGAATGTGCAACCTCACGTCTCCCAGGGAAAGCAAGTAAGGAAGAGATGCACACAAACTTTTCAGTGTGTGCTCAGTCTATCCATTGAGTACTATGATATGATATGATGTAATACGATTATACTGTATTCTTGGTCAGCTTCTAAAAAGATGACAAGTGAAGGGAAGGGGCAAAGGTTCCAGTATACACTAAAAAAGGAAAGAAATACACTTATTTCATGTCTTGTGGCAGGCAATGATGTCCTACCATGTGCTCAACAGGCAGTACCATTTCACTGCAGTTTATCCACATCGGCGATAAAGACTCCCTTTGTACATATAACCTCTGTGTTGCTTTTCTCCCTCATAAAGCCATAGTGATTATGGGGAAATAGGGGAATTCTGTCTCCCCTGAAGATAACCTCCCTATGTGAGCAGAGTGCTTATCACACAGCAATTATCTGCAGGATTTACAATTACTACATAGTTCTGAGTGAAATAAAAATCAAGTTATTTACTCTTTGCTCTTAGTTTTAATTTCTACAATACTGAAGGGCAGAAAGAAGAGAAATTAACACAGGATCAATTTTCCCACAAACTCGGTAGGCTAGAGTGATTGACAAAATGAGTGAAGAACATGCACTAAAGTGCTGAGTGGGCCTTGAGGATAGAGTTTAGAACCATCAAATACCCCTCCAACCTTGAGGAAGCCGGATCATACATTGTTTCAGTTTTCCAATGCTAAAATAATGCTTTTGCTCATCTTCTCTCAGTTCAGATTTCAAATGCATTAGGATCCAGGATGGTATTGCACATATGTGCACAGGGTTTGAAAAATGAGCCCTTCTCCTGCTTGAACACAAGAAGACTATTGTTATCACCAGAAATAATAAGCTACAGAAAGTTTTCCTCAACTTTTGTGCCTTTTTTTGTCCCCGGCATTTGAGGAGCACAACCTTGACAATGGGTGTATTTGAGAGAAACTCTTCTGGTAGCAGGAACTTCACCCTCCTCACCTTAAGTAGCCTCATTTATCTCTACATACCAATTTCCAGTGGCTCCTGAAAGGTATGAGAGAGAGATTGATGGATCTGTTCATAGGTGAGAGGAAGAAGCTTCCTGAAATTAGGGTTTCCTTATATGATTCCATTACTGTGGGCGAGACTGCTGCTGTGGTGACTGCAGGGCTCCTCGGTGGTCAATGGGGTCTGTCATACCAGAGATTAGCCTGGTCTCTATACCCTGGCTGTGCAGTCACTTTGCTGTATTTAGCCTTTTGCTGCTTGCTGGCTGGGGCCAAAAAAGGAAGAACTGGGACCCTTCCTATAAAGCACTAAGGTCTTTCTGCTACAGAAGAAGAAAGCCAAGTGCTTCATAAAAACCTGGATTCATTTTCTTTCCATTTTCCCATTATATGAAATGTTCTCAGTAGAGATTAATGTCTGTTCACGATCAGGTATTACTTCATCCAAGAAAGAAGGAGAACTATTCAGCCATCACTCAGAGAAATAAAAGCAATCTCAGGTGAAATCATCACACTCCTGCTTTGATCAAGTCATCATCTGAACTAAGACCAGTCAAGGAAAAACAAACGTTTTGTGGAAAACTTCAGAACTTGGGCCATGTTCACCAAAAATCTACCACAACCAGGAATTACACAGAAAAAATGGCCCTGCAGCGCTCTTCTACCACTGCCTTGCTGAGGGTTTTCACGTAACTTGCATAGTAAGCTATCTCAATTAGTAACCTATAATCACTTCCCCTGCATACATTTGGATTCCCCCCTGCAAAACAGGCAGAGAAACTAATTATGCACATGGTTTCACTACCTGTTTCTGCCTACAACATGTATTTATAGCACATGAAGCACAGAAATAGTTAGAGGCAATTAATTTGTGGACCTCACTAACGAGGTATGAGTTCTTCAGTTTATCCGTGCAAGACACCACAAGAACCTCAGAAGAAGAAATAATGAACATTATTCTTTCATAATTGCTCATAACTGTATCTGTGTCTGAATTACCAGAGAAACACACTGCACCATGAAAGGTGACTCACAAGACTCCACTCTTGCTACTGTACGCAGCTATGCTGGGGGTCAAAGGTACCTAAAATCATATGTCTGGACATTACCGTGCCTGCCATCTGCTCCTCCTGCACCTACAGCGAGGTCAACCAGAGGCATCCATCTGTCACTCCACACAAGTTTCCTCCTTGGGCTGTGCATAGCTCAAAATCAGTACACTTCAGGGGATCATTTTCCTACGGAGCATCCTGCCCCGGCCAGATGTCCACTACTGGTCTCTCACATGACAATCAACCCACCTAGATAGCTGCTATTTAGGGCTGTCATAAATAGGCAAAATTTAAAGCTAATGCAGCAAAGAAGGGATATGAAAATATTAAAATAATTCAATAGATTAGCTTTCTCATTAGAACAGATGCAGAGTGAACCAGATCACATTTAACATCAGTATAAATTCAAAGATGATCTATGGAATTATTTTTTTCTCCTCAAAATTAAATTATCAGAGCAACTAAGATGAGAATCTGAAGCTGTGTTGTGACAATGCTTAAATGCCTTGTACTAGCAAAAGAAAGTTGTCAAGGACCAGAAAATAAATTAAGAGATGCTTGATGGATTTCAGTGAGAGTATTTACGTGAGTAGCTGCATGTAAGAAATGACTTGCACAGACCTTACATATATATTTCTGTGAGACTACACTAATGTGGAAAACAGTAGGAACATCCTCAAAAAGATGCTTTAATGGATACCTACTAGCTTTAGGTTTTGCAAATAAATGTTCCACTAAATAAATGGGTTTGCAATATAGTATCAGTATTTTATTAATTGCAATAAAGCTGTGCCTAAAAGATGAGCATTACCTCATCAAGTCCTGAAGAATACTGAAGAATAAACAGTGTTTTCAACAATGTGAACTCTAGCAGAAGGACACAAGAAAGCCAGACACAACTCTCATATTTGCCTGTACCCTTCCCATATTTCACTAATATAATACAAAATATGTAAAGTATATATAAAAGAGTGTGATTTATTTCAGTGGAGTGATAATGACTTAAAGCAAGCTAATCATGCACTTCTTTCTGACCACTAAGAATCTGATTCAGGAAATTAAAGAAATTTGAGTGGTGTGACACTGCTAGAAATATAGATGGAGTATGATCTTTAGACTCTATAGAAGCATTAATAATAAACTACTTTTAATTTTTTGTTAAGGCAATGAAGCAATTTGGTATCAAGAAGCTCATACACTGAAACACGAAAATTCAGAAAGAAACCTGAAGGTGGTACTCAGAGCAGCAGAGATCCCACGGTTTCCCTTTAGTGACATACTACTTCTTGTTGTGGAGTAAATGCAGCATGTTTCAGGCTCTTGCATTCTCGTTCACTTGTGTGAGGTATTTATTAAACAATACTAAAAACTAATCCTCATTTCCAATGCATCCACCCTCCCATTATGCATACTGTTACCTTGTTGACTCACCTGTACTTGCTGAGCCTCCTCTTTACCAAAGTAGGTTAAGGATTTTTATCTCAATTTTAACAACTATTAGAGAAGTTGAGGACTATTTTTTTTCCTTCTTCCAATATTCTGGATCTCCTCTTCAGCTAGACCTTCCATTCTCTTGTTCAGGCTAAGTATTTGATGTAGTGACTGCCAGTGTAGACAGGATCACAGAGATATGGACAGACATTCT
Organism: Falcunculus frontatus; assembly: GCA_013398115.1. Lineage (NCBI taxonomy): Eukaryota > Metazoa > Chordata > Aves > Passeriformes > Falcunculus > Falcunculus frontatus. The sequence goes on from VZRV01002221.1 coordinate 147,605, forward strand.
TTTTTTGAAGGAAGCAGCTTGGGCAGCCACAACTCTACCTAAACTTTGCAGAACTCTCCTCAGAGTCTGATTAATTCCTGTTCAAATGGTAGGAATTAAAGTTAAAAGAATGAAAACTGCAGGTGCTCTATCACTGCCAGCAGTGTTTTAGAGTGTGGCAATCCCAACATACATTAAAAACAGCCTAAGGGTGCTTTTAGCATACTGACTTAGAACTAAACAAAGCTGCTTTAAAAAAGAGATCCATTAATCTCCTCCATCACAAAAATTGGCTTTAGAGAGGAGCCATCACAAATATAATTCCATTCAAAGCTGAGTAAATAGCTAGAAGGGTGCTGACAGGAATACTATAGAAGCATAGCAGTCAGACATACATTTCCAAGGTCTCCCCTTTACCTCATCTCCAAACTATGCCATGAAGCACTCTTCCTGGGTGAAGACATGCCATCGACAACACAGTTTAGCTTCTGCCTCTTCTGGGAAGGCTGTAGGAAATATAGTTTGGTAACTTTTCTGTCTCCTCACCAAATACTTGAGAGGTTCTACAGCATTTCTGTGAAATGCATCACAGCAATGTCTTGTCCACGATACCACAGAACAGCAGGGTATACACTTCACTCACACGTATCTATCACCTCTATGTTTGTAGAGCACTTAAACAACATCTTCCCCATCCTTGCTGAGGATTGTAAAGGCTTTTGGGCTCGAAACAGGAGTACTGAAATTCCACTGCCCTCACTAGAACGTTATTGCAACTGCAAAGTCACTGATGACTCTTTCCATGTTGTGTCCCTTGCTGCTGCAGAGCCTGGAGGTAGCAGCCTAAAGGTATTACGGGCAAAGCTATGAGTCTCCCCTTTTCCTGTTGAACAATCCTATCACGTTCCTATGACAACCAGCAGTGCCAGTGTCCACTACAAATGAAAATGGGGTAGGAGAAGGGGAAGAAAGCACAAGACTGATGCAGTTCATATGCAAACTTGCCCTAGAGGCAGTATCTTAACAATCTACAGAGCCTGATGAGTGTACCACAGGACACTAGATGTGCTTAATGCATGTATGGCAGACAGGCTGAAATTCTCTTATGCTGAACAATGGACAAATGGATTAGGTAATGGAATAAAAATATATTAATATTTCAAATTTGCCACTGAAACATGTGGCAAATTCAGTAGACTATGAGGTACCTCTCTCCCTCAGACACATACAGTTCCCAATCCATTATTCTCACAGTTTATTATAAATGACAAAGTTCCAGACCTGTCGGAAAAATACATCTTCAGTAGTGACTGTATTGGTTTGGCATGGCCTGGTTTTGGGTAGCAGAAGGGCCACAGAGATGGCTCCTGTGAGAAGCTGCTGGAAGCTTCCACCGTGTCCAGCAGAGCCAATGGCTGATGGCTCTGAAAGATGGACATACTGCTGGCCAAAACTGGGCCAATGAGAGAGGTTGGTAATGCCTCTGTGATGACATGTTTAAGAAGAAAATCAAAACAAAGTCGCAAGATTTTGGATTCTAGTCAGAGAAGAGGAGGAGGTGAGAACACGTGAAGGAAGACAACACGGTGACACCAAGGTCAGTGGAGAAGGAGGGGGAGGAGGCGCTCCAGGTGCCAGAGCCAAGATGCCTCTGCAGGCCGTGGTGAAGACCATGGTGAAGCAGCTGTGCCCCTGCAGCCCATGGGGATCCACATGGGATGAAGAGATCCACCCGCAGCCCGTGGGGGAGGTGCCCGTGCCGGAGCAGGTGGATGCCTGGAGGAGGCTGTGATCCAGTGGGAGACCCAGTGGAGAGAGAGGGCCCCTGCTCCCAGGCTGGAGCAGCCTGTCCTTGGAGGACTGCACCCCATGGAAAGAGAGACCCACGGTGCAGCAGTTTTGGGAGGACTGTGTGCCCGTGGGAGGGGCTCACGCTGCAGCAGGTGTGGTTTGGCTGCTGCTCGTGAGAGTGGACCCACACTGGGGAAGTTCACGGAGGGACCCCACGGCCTCACAGGGAAGGACTCTTCTTCTGGAGCAGCCGAAGGAAATCTTGGGGATGGACTGACCAAACCCCCAGGCCCTGTCTCCCTGCGCTGTCTGTGGGCAGGGGGGAGGGGCTGGGGGAGTTCTAAGGGCTTCTTTTACTTCTCATTATCCTCCTCTGATTCTGTTAGTAATAAATTCACTTTGCAACTTAAGTTGAGCCTGTTTCGCCCTTGAAGTGTTTCTCCTCGTCCTTATCTCACTCATGACGTGTTTGTTACTTTTTTTTCCTTTTCCCCCCTCTGCCCAGCTGTGGCAGGGGGGGATGAGTGAGTGACTCTCGTGGGTGCCTGGTGCTGGGCCAGTGTCAAACCACAACATGACCAAAAGCACTATGAATATCAGTGAACCTCTAATGCAGCTACTGATTTTATACATGAAAATTGCAAGAGGTGCTTATGACTGGTGATTTATGTCTTCATTAAAACACTGTCCCTCAAACTAGACCCTGAAATTAATTGAAATTAACAGGGTCTTGAGATTGGAATGCATGTTATAAATGAATGCATTTTTGATCTTATATAATGACAAACATAACACTATTGGCATCCTATCTTACCTGCATAAAAATACTGCCTCTGAACTAATATATATTGGCTTACTCAGAAAAGCAAACATAAGGATGTAAATCCCTAAAGCTCATTTACCAGAGGCTTCCACAGTGTTCTGCCATAACTCACTGCAAAGACAACAGTTTTGAATTTTCCAAACCTGAGAAGCTCTCAGTTCAGTGTCTTTTTTATTTCAGGGCTGTCAAAGTGAAACCATTGCAGCTAATGACTTTATAAAGGCAAAGTTTTCTCACTGCCAAATTTATGACTGTTTCCAACTCTTGCACAGATGTACTGTAGAAAACATGTTTTGCTATGAAAAATCAGCCACAAATGACTGTCCTCCTGGAATAACTTCATTTTCCTTCTCACTACAACTTTGAGGTGCAGGGTACCACACTGATCTGAAAGCAATCTTCCCCACTCTTGTTGGGGGAGCAACCCTTGCCCACTCTTCTCCTACCTGCAGTGGTAGTTTCCAAAGGGATGCCAAAATGGGCAGCTCTGCCAGACTCCTTTGTCTGCACTTCACATGGAGCACTCAGAAATGCTGCAACAAGAAATTCTAGGTAGGGGTCCTTTGGTGGCTGTAAAGGAGTTACTTCTTTTGGTAACTCATCCCTGGCTATAGATGCTGAGCAACAAAATATATGGATCTGCAAGGCTGGGCAGGAGGCAACATCAGCATGGTTGGCTAGTGGATTTTGTGAGCGTGAGGTGAACAGATGAAGAACTGCTTGACACTGTGAAGGAGAGAGAACTCACCCTTCTCTGATATTATGACAGAGGAAACCACATGAGATGAAGCCTCTTTTCTCACATGACTGCCTTATTGCTGACTGTAAAAGAGAAGTTCTTGGTCTCCTCCTCTAATAAGTCTTTTTGGTTTTGTTTCCTTCATAGCACAAGAACTTATGGATGCAGAGGATAAGGAGAGCACTTAACATGAAAGAGTGCGACATCTTTTATTAGCTTGCTTCTCTCCCCCCATCTTTTCAACAAACCACACCTACTGATGGAAGCTTCCAAAACAAGACAGCCCCCACAGGCAAAATCAGAATATTCAATTTTCCTCCTTTGCTTCTTTCAGAAGTCTCTTTTACAGAGGTTTCCATTTCTGGTTGTCAGGGGGTCTCAGCGGCAGAAAGGCTGACTGAGTATTGTTAATGAATGTAATTTTTAAAAGTATTTTTTATGTTTTCCCAAAATTTATTTGTTTCAACAGCAGAAGATTTACTGTGAGTTTTAGAGTTATGTTCAAAATCCTTGAACATGAAGGTTATTGAAACTCTGCAAAAACATACTGCTTTCCAAAGTAACATTAATAATACATTTGTAGGTATTGAGATCCACTCTACACTAGTTGAGACAGAGTATGGATGTAATGTATTCACAAGCACTGTGGATAAATCACCTCAATAAATTCTCCATGCTATACTGTAATCTCCAAAAGCTGACTGGTAAGAATCAGCCTTGCTGATCCGACTGCAGTTCTTCACACAATCTTGTTATTCATCTGCCAGTCACACCTGGCGTTGAAACAACCAATGTCTTTATACATCTGCCACCACAAAACAACTTTACTTCACAAAATAACATCTTAATTGTTTTTAAAAAAATACTAACACAAACCTGCATTGTTCTGCACATCTCTCCGCTGTGTTCCCCCTCAGCATATCAGATCACACTTTAAAAATATACTTACCTGTGCTTTTTTTCTCAAAAAGGCAGTAGTCAAAGCTTTTAAATAATTTCTACTTAATATTTAAACACAAGAAATAGTTCCGAAATAATCAGTGAAATGGGCACACTATGTCAGTCTTTTCTTAACAGCAATAAACATCATATTCCACTCACAGCTTAATTTTAGAGAAATACACCTCTATAAGTTCATTCATTACTTTAAAAATCAAGTGTTAAGTACTACTTTGATGATTTAAGTACCGAGGTGACCCAAGTCCTCGGTCTGTGTTTCCTGTTCCCTTGTGGATGCTGCTGCCCAGTACAAATACACACGGATGCATCCTCTGCACTAGATCACGGGCTCAGCAACAACCTGGTGCTGTCAAAATATCACTGAACAGGAACAAAAACTTTTGTCCTAGACTGTGACAATAGGCCTCCAGTCCAAAAAGTGGGATACACAGAGGCAGTCTGGAGATACACCAGGACCATGTGTGATCTCCATTCCTCCACAGCTACAAAGCTTTAATCCCTTCAATCCATAGGACAAAAGAGGCTTTACACTTGTCTATGCCATGCTAAAAAGGATCATCTCTGCTAGACCTAAAAATTTCATCTTGAAGCACTGAATACTGATATTTCCCGGTCTTCCATAATTGACAAGACAGGGAGTAAGATATTTTGCTGTCATATTTTGCTGCATTGTCTGAAAAGCAAAACACAACATAGAAATTAAATCCTGAGAGTAACATGTCTCTAGTCCATAAATTTCACATTTTTGGTTAAAGATGGTAAAGCCATAATCAAACACCACCTGGTTTCCAAACAGGGATTTGGGTTCATTATTCATTTGGATTCACCTCCTATCCTCTGACATTTTGACAGCAGGCACATGAAGGTTCAGAGAATGTTCCCCCTAGGGGACACATCCCTTAGAGGATTAAATGTAGGATTATTCAACCAGAAAATTTAATTTTGTAAGACAAGTTCTAAGAAACTGATTTCTTTCTTTTCATTCACTCTTCACACTTTTTGTAATAACCTGAATACTTCTAAAAATAAAAGCAGAAGGATGGCATAACCAATGCCTGTTAATACAAAAATAATTGGCTTAAATGAGGCACACACTCATATGCACAAAAAATAAATGGCCCAAGAATTCTTTTGAGAGTTACAATATTTTTAGCCATATGGTATTTCTTATTAATTGTTACAATTACTAAATAAGAGCCAAAAGTATGTTCAGCACTGTATAACACATCCAAATACTGTCAACCCCTAGCCTCAAATGCTTACAGTTCAAAAGATAAGACATGCAGTGACAAAAAAGCCCGAGGTCTCCTGGATATTAGGAGGTACTTTTGGCCTTACTCTTCTAGCTGCATCAGCTAGATCCCTCCTCTGAGAATGACAAAAATGGGCTCTAAGCCTTTCCTCCTCCACAGAGTCAGCAAAGAAAAAAGAAAGAAGAAAAAGGGAACACGTTTTGAGGCTGAACAAGCCACACTGGCTCTACAACATATTTTGGGCCCTTGGCAATTTATGCTAATTGACTGTAACCCTCAAGCTGTTCTTTCTGTGATGGGGCTGCTCTGGAGCACAGCCAGCCCCTGGTCCACAGAAGCACAGGCTGCTGTGCTGAGCTCTGCTGTGCAGCTCTGGGTTGCCACAGAGCCTGTGAACCAGGGGAATAAAGCTGAAAATTTTGATGCAGCAGTGCAAACCACTGTGGAAAAGGCACATTGCTGTGGTAGAACTGAAGTGCCAGGAGCAGGAAACATTCACAGGAGGGGACAGTGGTCTCCTCAGGGCCGAGAAGAACTGACAGAAGTCATTAAATGATGTCGCCACCTTCTGCAAGAAAAAGGGATTTTTTTCATATTGGGAAAATACTGGTGAAGACAGGTGCCCTGGAACTGAGAGAAGCTTAATAGCTAGGAGCATTAAGAGATGTTCCCAACAACAATTCAGATCAAGACTTTTCCTCAAAACTACCTTTCATTTCTGAAACAGATTTTCCTGAAAGAAGAGCTAGTCAAGTCTATGGTCACTGCACCCCACTCACCCCAGGTCTTCTGCAGCTCTGTAAACTACAAGGAAAAAGGATTTTCCTTTTTCCTGTGGAAGCCTTTTCTTTGATGATGTACACTAAGCATTCTCTGTCTTATCCTGTCTCCAGTTCATTCATCTCCACCTCAGAGGCTAGAGGATTTATATCTGATTCCCTGTCAGTCACATACAGGCTCAGCAGTGACTTTGAAGCTAATGGTCCCAGTCATAAATGTCCCAAGAGCAAGAAAAGATGCACTGCAGTGTGCATAGCTGAGGCCCAGGGTCCTGTTACTCTTATCTTGTAGATGATCTCTCTCAAAAGGGATTGCTCTGCCAAAAAAAAAAAAAAAAAGCTGCTACTGTCCATTCCTAATAAGCTGTAAACACTACTCCATTCCTGCACAGCCTCTTTGTCTGCTCCTGGGAATCAGCCTTGGAGGATCCTCCTTCCCTAAGCACCTACTGCCCTTTCTCCAGCACAGGCTTCATCCTTAATAACTTCCAGGGCACCTCTTTGCAGTACAGACTGTAATGTGATTAACTTTATGCTTCACAACCTCAGCATTAAGAAGAAGGTCCCGGGGCAGGGATTTAATGTGAGGCTTTCAGGCATGTACAGAGCCTTGATCAGAAAAACAGCTCTTCCTTCCTGAAATGGCACAACAAAACAGCTTTGAACTAGGTGAAATGGCCAGGTTCTCTAAGGAAAAAATACTGTCAGGCCCCAGCACTACTGAACTGAACAACAAAAAATGGGAGATAATTGATCCATTCTACCTCCAAGAGAAGGCTGAAAGTTCACAGGATTTTAAGCCACTTCCTTTCTCTCCCTGTGCTCTAAGGCAACTAAATCTGTCTATACAAACACAAGTATTTTGCCCTGCAAGCATGCTATTATTCATTTATCAGGTGCTCTCCTTGTTTGTTATCTTTACTTTCCCCTCTTTGACATTTTCATTGTGGTGTCTGTATGTTAGTTGTTAATGCCCTCAGCAATGAGAAGCTGCAATGGCATGATGAATTTGTAGCCTCTACAGGAGGCAGTGAAATCAAATGCTTTAGAAGATACTGCAAAGTCATCGTCCTTTCCATGCAATGCTAACTTTAGAAAGCAGTGCCTTTTCCAAATGCATAAAGAATGAGAAACTTCATATTAGAGTACTGAGCATCCCAGGCTGTCTGCATGGTAATTCCAGCAGCAACAAAGCCATTGGTTTTACAAAATGGATTTATAATGTGGCCAGAAATCATGCTGCTTTTCACAGTTTACACCAAAGCACTGTCACTATGGTTCACTCTGCAAGTCACAGTAAAATGTGATGTGAAACCTTCTAGAAGTGCCCAAAAATTTCAAACTCCTTCAGGGTCTCCTGAAATGATTCGTAACTACTGATGGCATTGGTCATCAACTTATTTAAGACCAACATTCCTCAGGGATGAGAGGGAATTGTTTGTTACTTTTCTAGCAATAAGGAAGGTCCACGGGTTAAAAACCTCCTGAGACAGAGTTTGTTGTGTGGTCTGAACATTTCCTTGTAAGCAATATTTTAGGTTTCCACGCAGAGCAAGCTTTATTCTGCCACAGCACACACACTTCTACTGATGATGGCAGTGGCTTGAAAGATATTTATGTGTACCTGCAGTAGAGAGTAGAGGAACAACAGTCTAATGAATACAGAGGAACAACAGTCTAATGAATACAGAATTGGCACACAATAAATCTGATCAGCACAAGTGTTTCAATGGGTATGTGAAATACACCTAAAGATTGCAATTACATCTGCAATAAGAAATGGATAGATTTACTTTATTATGAATATATTTACTTTATTATGAGGAATATCCAACCATCTCTCTACCCATCCCTGCTGTATCGCTTCCTTCCACGTACCTTTTTTCTCCCTTCCTTATAACTTGGTCTTAGCAAGCACTGAAAATGAAACTTATCCAATACTCATCAATTCTGAAGCAAAATATTTATGCTCTCCATAATATTACATAGCTTTGAAACAAAGTCTGCTCCCTTACATTTGAGGGAAAGGGATCTGATTTTCCAAAATATCTTGGCACTCTGTATTAGAGAGACGTGCCTTGTGCACTTCTTCAAGTGCCTTGTGCACCTGCAGAAGTTTCCTGCTCGAGCCACCAGGAAGAAAGCAGGTTAATCTGTTTAGGTATTTAGGAAAATTCACAGAGTGACAAAATCAGTTATTAAGCATTTGCTGATTTGGAAAACCTGGCTCCAGAAATCCTGTCCTTGGCCTTGGATATGACCAGGGGCCTGGCCTTGAGCAAAAGGAATAGCTCAGTGATGGGAAAGCCGGCAGGGCTACATTGCACTATTCCTTCAAAACCTGAGGTGGTGGTTCCTCCCGGGCACTCGGGATGCACATTATGAGATACACACCAGGAAGCGTGGGGGCCCAGCACCTCCACCCCAAGGAAACATGGCCTCAGTGCTGCGCTTCCCTTGCCTTCTCTAGCTAAAGGGCTGTGACTGGCTATAAACTTTCTCCCCCCATTTTCAGAACCTTTAAGTTACTATAGCAGGGGTAGAGTACTTTTCCTGCTAAGGTCACTTTTAAAACGTCTTTGTGTATGACATATAACAAACATCTTCCTCTTATCCAAGAATAATATGGGGAATAAAATCCTATGAAAGGAGACTGTGGCTTTTCCCAAACCTTGGGAGCACATCCTGCCCTTCAGGTTTCAGGCATTAGAGGATATACTTAGTTTAAACCAGTAATGTATTACAAAACAATACCTTCATACCAATTATGAACAGGGCCTTGATTTGCCAAGGAAGTTTTGCAGATGCCTGTCTTCAAATAAAGACGAGACGGATGCACTGCTTCTAGACGGAAAGACTTTGTTCCAAAGGCTAACTTGGATGATTTTTCACACCAAGTTTTTTCGCAGGTGGAGTTTTGAAGCCATTCATTGAATTGAATGTGCTTAAGTTCTGGTATAATCTCAAGTTCTTTGGAAAATTTGTAGCACCACAGAGGACATCCATATATTTTCTATTTAGAGAAGGGACAGGGATAGTGCTTGCTGTCTAACTGGATGACATTTTGGTGTATGTGTATTTCTTCTAAACTGTTTCCGCTGCCTGCAACAAGCCTGGTTTTACAAGTAAATTATTTACACAGCCTGCAGTGAGCTACAACGGACGAGCAATCAAAGCTGCCTTAACATCCACAGTTAGGTCTTTCCTGCTCAAAAATAATGGAATGCAGCATGCCAAGGGATACCTGGAGGGAGAAAAGTTCAAAGGTGTTGCAAGAAGTCAAAGACACTTTTAATATAAAAATTTCAGCATCTAAACATGGTGGTGGTGGGGGGTTTAAATGATGCTGCATTACTGGCACCAGTGGTACAAATCCTTGTGCAGGGCAGTTCCCACATGGGGGAATGTCAGATAACAACGTATCAGAGTATCTAACAGCAATTTTTCTGTCTTTCCCACAGGAACACTGTCACAGGCATTGGATAATTCATGGACATTCGACACCAGTGTGCATGTTGACATATAAATTTTCTTATTTCAGATTATTGGAATGCAGTCCAATGGCAATTCAAGCCCAAGGCTAGTGGCTGCTGTGGGAGCAGTCTGGCTGGGGCTAATAACTCAATTTCCATATTTAACTGTCTTTGCTGGATTAGGCCTTGATTGCAATATTGTCAAAAACCATAAAATGTTTCTTAGGCACAGCCAGGAAGAAAAGAAGGCTTTGGGGAAAGAAATAGATGTTTGACAGGATATTTTCGTTTTATACTGCGACATATCAAAGCAAGCTGGGAACAGGAAGGCTGGGAATAAAATCCCAATCCTACTAATGTCAATGGGAGTTTTGCCATTGAACTCAATAGGACCAATATTTCATGGTTGCTAGGCCTGCATATCAGCAACATTTCTTCCTGCACTTGATGCTGGGTCTCAAAACACACACGTGAGATTGCACAGGCTGCTAAGTCTTTGTTCCTGAAGTTTCATTTCTGTTAGAGATGGATGAATAGACTTTTGAAAGGGAAAACAGAGAAAAGTCGCATTTGTACTCCTGCCTATTCACTCTCCCTCTAAACCATCTCTCTCAAGGCTTGAGGCAAACAGTACTGAATCTAAAACAGATTAGATAGATACATTGTCATACAGTGGGGATCACTTCAGGTCCAAAACACAAACAGTTCACAACATAAGATGGAAGTAATACTGTAGGTTCATATTGGATAATTGTTTTAACAAGGTGGTAAGGAATTTTAAAACCAAATCCTTGCAGCACTTTCAAATTTGGCTAAACATACATATTTATATGTCTTTATTTAATATCTCTTGGTTTTCTAGCATACTGATCATGGGCGTTGTTGCCAGAATGTCACACAACTGGTGTGTGAATGCTTGATGAATATACATCCTGTGAAGAATCCGTGCTCTCATTAATTTTGAATAATCTACAGGGTTCTAGTGCAAATAGCACCAGTGTAAGCATAAAATTAAAGGTGCTTAATGCCAAGAACATACTCAGACTATCAAATGATATGTGCAAAGGCACGAATTGCTTGTTTGCAAATAGAAAGAGCAAATACAATAATGTAACTGCCTGTTGGCTTTTTATCCCAAATTCTGTGTCAAGGACCTAAACCATGACCTGAAATTCTACAGCCCCAGGCCTATTCCACATCTTTCTGTGTTTCAGCAAATCTGCAAGAAAAGCGGAGAACTTTACACAATATGTTAGTTGTTTGTGTTGCTATGTCCTAAATTTGTATCTGCTCTTGGCAAAACAAGGCAGAACATCCCCACCCCACAGATGTACCTCAAACTTGTTAAAGAGTTCACGCTATCTGTGAAATCCTACCAAACTGTAATGCCTTTAAGGACAGGAATGTTCATGGAGCCAGCAAATTTAAAATAAATATTGCAAGCTATTCATGGGAACAATCTCAGTTTTGGAATGGCAAGAGCCATCCGATTCACGGAGTTGTGCTTACTCAAGCAGCAAGCAGGAACCCTCTCTCTTATGTGTGTGTGCAGCTGAAATAGATCAAGGACACTGGAGCCTACATCTGATAAGAAAATGTATATTCCATTTAGTTTCTTTATAAAGTGCATTGCTTTGCTTTTAGAGTCCTCTTTAAAAAGGTCTGTTTTGCAGGACAGGATCACAAAATGGAAGGTTGCAGCTTCTTTCAAGAAGGCAGTTTTTGCTAAGAAACTGAAGCAACAACCTTTAATTGAATTCTGGGAAAAGGAAGTGTTGAGGGACTGCTTGCTGTGAGCTGCCCGATGGGCAGGCTGTTACCAAGCCACGTGACTCTCAAAATACAAGGGCCTCAGCCCAGTGAGTATCCCAAAAAGCTTTGTACATGATACGCTGCAAAGCCAGAGGCTGTTTACCTTTCTAATTTTTAAGCAAACCAGATGGAATGTGTTGCTGGATAACCACTCCCTGCTGCTCTCTTTGCTCAAGCTAATACCTGCCAGTCTAACAGAGCACAACAAAAACGCTGTTTTCTTTTCTCTCTGTGAGTCCTTGTGAACGATAGGAAGACACTCTCTGCTGATGTGTATCAAGTGATCCCCAGTACCTTTAAGCCCATGTCAGTTGTACATTTCTAGCGCATGGATTAATTATACATGGCTTGTGCAAGCTGAGAGCCCTCTGTGGAAGCAAGCAGGCTCATTTGCACTGAGGATACAGTACCTAGTGGTCACAGGATCAGAAGGTTTGATGGGAGCTTTTGAAATCATCTAGATGACCTCTGTCTCCCCTGAGAGATGGGTATTTTTCCACTCGGTGCTTCAGCGGCAGACTTAAATCCTCCTGATTAGCCTGTTCTAGGGTTTCAATATCCTAACCTGCTAAAGCATTTTTGCCTGATGTCTCATGTCAATCTACCTACTCTATAAATCCATGTCTTCACATCTCATCTACTACTGTGGGCAGCGAACAGGTTATTCACCTGCATCTGGCAGCAGTCTTTCTTGTACTGTTACCATGCCTCTTCACTTGCTCTAAACGAGCCATGTGTAATTATATAAACGAGCCATCAGTGCATACAATCTTATTACTAACACATAATTATTCACATACAGCACTTGGCAATAGAAAGAAAAGCTGGTGGTGTGGGTTCCTATCAGAGGCAAGAGGCATTAGGAGGTAATGCTGCTCAACACCTCTCAGAAGGTACTTAGAACTGGGTCTTCTCTAATCCAGGAGTTTGACAAACTCAATTGCTTACCACATATTTACAAGAAGAGGGATGAGCCCCTGGACTTACTTCAGACTGGAATGGAGTGCAGTCTTGTGCTAACCCTTTCTACAGGGTGAATTTCACTGCAAAGGCTGACTGAAAGGCAGCCAGGCTGCCAGTCAACACTACAAAAGGTGAGCTGCATCCACAGCAAGGGGATACAAGACTTCTGACAGCCTGTGTTATAAGGCACGGCCACTTTTGAGCCATTTTTGCTCATTTTACTACGGAGAGTGGTACATGCTTGCAAATAGAAAACTCTTTCTATTGATACTACTGGGCATCGTGCCAGGCTTCAGAGATGAAAGAGTGATACTTGGGAACACACTAAGTGATAATGACATGAACAAGCACTCAGATGGGCGTTTATTTCAGATGCTGTGGTGACAGGTCCTCACACAGACCCTAGTGCTGTAAGTAAACAGAAAATAAAAGTCCTTGCGTATTTTCAAGAAAATAAATGTCTGAGGAAGAAAGTCCCATATACAGGTTGTGCACCAAGAGCTTCACCAGTTACCTGTCCCCACATTTTTCTCTACCTTATATGCAACTTGGAAACCCTGAGTGAACAGTGCACGCATGGCAAATTATAATGTGCATGTTTTATTACAGAAAATGCAGACATATTGTGGCTCATGCTGTAGGGCTTAAATCATCACATTAGGTCTTTATAAAAAATGGAGATCGCTTAGCCTCATGGGAAAGGCATTTGCATCTTCATCATTACAGAGGCAACAAACTTCATCCATAAAGATGCGCCTAGAACAAATGGCAGCAAATTGTGGACACATGTTTTGCTCTAATTGGTCCTCATCAACTCAATATAGCTAGTGACTTCAAAGAGCTCTTACTAAGAAACCTCTTCCAAATTTTTTGTTTTATTCTTTTAATGTTTTTTTTTTCTTTTAATGTCTTGAGAGATTTCAGATTAAATAGAATCCTTGAAGATACAGTATGAAAGCATTACTTCTTTATAGTTTTACATCACATGTTTAATTACTTATTCATAAATTATGAATGACTAGAGGTAAAGTAGCTTCACCCGGAGACCCTGTCCTGGGCCAAGTGTAGTGCTACAATTTTTACAAACTCTACCTCTTGACAGCTGGGATCAGATTCAAGCCAGCTACAACTCTATTCAAAAGAGCAGCTGTTGCTAGTGCCATTTTCACATGCTATTCTTTACCAGCATGAATGGATGGAATGTGCTCTTTTTGGAAAGCACAGCAAAAGAATATGGGTAGCAATAGAATGTGTACGTAACTCATGTGAAATTCACCAAAAACCCCAGACATAAGCTACAATCAAAATCTTATTTATCTATTGGTCTGATTTTTAAAAATACAGCTAACAAATCCCACTGTTTGAAAATCAAACCAATATCTACATAAGTCTTTTCTTCCATCCCCAAAGCCAAGAATTCCTCTAGAGTACAAGAGTCCTACTGTCTCAGAAACTGCACAAACACAGCTGAACTCAGCACAAATGAACAGAGGTGGAAAAGAATTCAGAGGAGTGTAGCCACTACTGGCCCAGTAGCACAGCTGGGACTCAAGCAAAATGTGACAAGCCAACACACCAGTTTGGAGGTGAAACTGCTTCCTCCTACATTTCTTTGCCGCAGGCACATCCACAAGCACACACAGAGTCTTGTCTCTCCAGCTGATCACCTTTTCTACAAAACCACCAACACTTTGTTCCAGCTGTCCTAGGTTTTCTATGTTTATGTATGCCCTATGTACATATTTGCAAGACTGCATACATAGGGCACTCCTCCCTATAGCCTTGAACCTCAATCACTCACTCATGCCACAGCAGACAAGATGAAAACACTGCCGCGTTACCGAGGCAGCACCACAGACCCACTTGTTGCAGCTGCAGATGAGGAAGGAAGGCAGGCGGAAGACATTGGTGAATCAGCCCAAAGCAGAATGTCCTCTTTTGATTTTTTCTCTGAAGGTCTGCTTTTTCTTCAGCTGTATAGTAGCAGCAATTTTCCTCTTTTGTCCAAACGAAACAAGTAAGACCACGCTGCAGGTCCTTCTTATACCATAAAGAACAGTTACAGGAAACACATTAAAGTAATTTCCTCTTCCTTGGACAGAATGCACTCACTTGGAGTTTGTTTTTAGCATTGTGATGTAACTGGGGAAAAAGTGAGCTTAGGTAACACACCTCAGTGCATCTAAAAGAAATGCAATATAATAGAAATTAAGTAACTTGGGGGATCTTGCCATAGGCTTTTTATAAACCAACCAGTGAAAAAAACTCATTCCAGATGCCCAAAATACCTCTTATATCGCTATAGTTGCTGCATTCGTTAATGAAAACTACATTTATTACATGTGTTTGCTGCACTCAGAGAAATAAAGCAGTTTGTTTATCTATCATTAGAAACAGTAAGTTCAGAATCCATCTTTTCAAATTACCTCACAGAGTTGGTAATGTTACGTAGTCATACTGTATATATGTGTGTGTGTGTGTGTGTATACACATACATTGTTTTCTCGGTTTTTCCCTCTTTATTATCAGTATTCCTCTATTTGCCACCTATCTCTTCAACATGTTACCCTGAAAAACACAGTTTAAAGCAGCAGGGATAACAAAGGAGAATGCTGCCAAGCAGGGAAGTGTGGTATTAAAAAAATAAAAATAGTTACAGAAAGACTCAACACTGTGATAGGCTGGATGAACAGTATACCTTCCTTCTTTTCCCTACATGTCGGTAGAAATGCATTTATACAGTTCTGCTTCATATTTTCTTTACAATGAACCTAATGTTGGCCCAGCGACCAAGTTAGTTTTAGAATTAGATCATATTTCAACATGGCAAAATGCAGCAAAGTATTCTGGGTCCTTAGCTATGGTAAAAATACCACAACCCCCACTGCTCTCAGTGGGTTTCTGGTTGAAATTCTCCTTGAGGAGCTCTTCCTACATTGCACTCCATCCAGGCATGAAATCTCTGGGAAGCAAAAGTGTGCTGCTGGGCAGGTCATGTAGGCACATCTGGCCTAACTTAATGCTCAAGCAAAATAACTTTGGGTGCACCTCTGGAGACTTCCCTCGAATGTCATGAGGACACAGCTCTGTTTCTCCTATGTCATAGGAGAAACTGTAAATAGGAATAGGAACCAACCTAGCAAAGCAAAAGAAATCTCTTACTCTACACCCTGATGACAATGAGTAAAGCAAAGACATGACAGTAACCAGATTTCTGTAACAGTCTGCAAAATATTCCTTAGAGTAAATTTTCACACACTCCAATAAAAGTCACAGTCCTTCCATTGCTCATTCCATGCACACTAAGCATGATTTCCTGGTTTTTCTCTTGCTTGGGCCTGAATAAGGGAAATCCATACAAAATTGTCTACGAAAATATATATATTGGAGTGAGACATTCTGCCAAATTGAAGTGGCAACATTAAAAACCCTCTTTTTATTACATTTTTACTGGAAATTAGCAATTTCCCTTAAGACACATGACAGCAAGTGATTATATTTTGTCTAGTCCTACTTTATTTAATCTCTACAATTTTGAAGAAAAGTTGTTGCTTATGATGCTTGCACTGAAAATTTCCAGTTCACAGAAATGCCCCAACAGTCAACACTGTTTTACACCTAAAACCTTGCCTTACTTCCACGAATAGAGGAGCCAGCCCCTGTCTACTGAGTCTAAATTCCATCTGATGTTTTTGCTGGACTTTCTTATTGGATGGACTCTTCTGAAAGTCAAAACTTAGAAAAAAAAGAAACTTGTCTTCTCAGGAAGTGACACAGAATTTAGGTCTGTGTGAGCCTACATTTTTCCTCACTCATACATCTGTTACTGAGTGGCGACCACCAGAAATGCCACGTGGGATGGATACCTCTTCCAAAAATGTTGCATTATTTCTTCGAGACACCATTCTCTATATCTACATCTCATTTTTCTGAGGGTGTTCACAGTTGCAAGGCACAGCAAATCAATTCTACTCTTGTACAAAACTCTGCAGAATCATTTGATCCTTCAACTCATTTTTTTTAATACATCTCGAAATATCTCAGACAACAGGGTAATTTAACTTCCATATGGTTCCTCCAGGTACCTGAAGCAAGATACATGGTTAAGTACTTCCCTGAATTGTGCCCTGCATAAATATTACTATCTTACGTAAGGATTTGAATAGTTCCTTTCTTACAGAATAAAAATTAATATTTACTTACTTAACAGTTGGCAATAGAGGACCTGTAAGCTTCTCTTCATGGTATCATGTGGTCCTGCTGGTCTGCCAGTTTATTCATGATTCTGTCAAAAAAAATCAAGAGAAGGAGAAAATTATGTAAGAAAAATATAGGCTCCCTTGTTATACCTGTTCCTTACAAAGTAAGATGAAGCTTCACAGGAAAACTGTACTGATAAGCAATGGAAAATTGCCTAACTGCACTTTGCTTCTTTAGCCATGCTCTCCAAGAGCTTGGCAGGGAAGGATAGAGTTATGGCCAAACAGGGGAAAATTTCTCAAGAGTAGGCAAAATAAACACACTGAAAATTACTTCCATGTCATGCTTATGGCTCGATAAAATTAATTTTATAGGAGTCTTCTTAGTTTGGAAAAAAGGTCCTCAGTGGAGAAGCAAACGCAAGGTGCAGACACTACCAGGCAGCTGTGCTAGGCACACAGGGCTGTAGTTTTCTCCATGAGCCTTCCCTTTCCACAGCCCTCAAGAAGTACAACAAGGAGAAATTCCGCCCTCCTTTCTCAATGAAAATTTCAGTGGTGCCAACATGGAGGAGATCTCAAACTCTGCTGAAATAGTAGCACGGGGGCAGCTTTGTCCTGGCATTTTAGCTTCATGTTAGTCAGCTCTTGTAGGACATACCCCTTCCTGATACACCCACCAGCTACCTGGGCTGGAGAACTTTCTCTATGTCTTTAGACATTTTCTGTTTCTTCTAAACTTAACTGTCTTAGGTTAGAAAGGGATCTCGTAATTCTTGCGTCTGCTGTCTGAAAATGTGATGTGGCAAAAATATGTGACCACCCTATCTCCCTGCCTTTGCCCACTTGGGGAGTAACTAGTAACATTTTATGTGTCCTCAGATGGTATTTTCAAATACTTGACATGGATATTTTTTCACCTTGGTTTAAAAAATATTATGGAAAAATAAATCCCAATCATGCTGATATTAATTATTCACATTGTGAGGAAAATAAATGCATAAATCAGAAGTGAAAAGCAAATGTAGTCCCAAAGCACTGCTGTGAGTAATGTCTCACTGAGTACCCAAAGACAACACAGCATTTAAGCTCTTTATTCCAGAGAAAGGAATTTGCTAAACATTCAGAACAAACTTTGAAAAGCAGGACACTGAGATCACCTTCCTGAAAGGTCCGTGGTCAATATTAAATAGCATGTAGTATCCTCTAGCTTTCAGTTCAACACATTTTCATCTTTTGAACTCCTAGGGACATTTCTAAGTCATTTTAACATGCATATAAATCTTTCAGAGCTTATTTAAAATGCAATCTTGAAGATATAAGATAAACAAGTCAAACCAATGAATAACACCTTTGAACTTTATAAATGCTGCAGAGTTTGTGAAGAAAGAACTATATTTGACTTTTATGTGGAAAACTCAAAAGGATCATGACTTTTCTTGCCTGTAACAAAAGATGCTTGGGTTTTGTGAAGCTATTCCACAAGGAAATTTATGCACACAAATGCTGTGTGTTTGGATTCTCCCACACTTTCCATTTAAAACTGGACCTTAAAAACATCTCAGTAACTTGCAGAAATGTCAGTATTTGCTAGGTGTTTTCTCCTAAATGGAAGCAATCACCTGTGAATTAGCTTACTATTTTAATCAGAATCGGTGTTAGATTCATGCTGTAGTTTCATCACGGAAACTTGCTGAGGGACTTCTGTTTACCCCCTTTTTCCTTATGGTTTACCAAACGACAAACCAGATGTAGTAAAAAACCTCAGCCTTTATGCATAAACAGACATCATGTGGTCTATTACATCACTCTTCAAAGATGCATGTATAAAAGGTCTGTGTTTAGCAGCCACTAAGATATTAATAAAAATATATGCAGGAAGAGACAAGAACTAGATAAGCCACTGACAATGTAGATACCATATACCCAAGTACTCTTACAAAGTAAAAATAAATTGTGTCAAAACAGGATTTACAAGCACTGACCCATGTGAAGTCATAAAAATACAGCGGAAAAAAGGGAAAATCTGAAATTGCAACCCTAAATCCACATTATTGACTTCGTATAATTTGAACTATGCTTGGCAATGTTGATGTGACGCAGTTCTTGGCGGTGAACCACAATTTTTTTGTATTTCTCTTCCATCTCCATATTAATGCTACCCATAATAAATAAAGGTATTTACTTATAAATTCTGGTGTTGTGGTTAAAATAAATTGCATGCTTCCGTTTATATATTTATTTAGACCAGTAATTTAACCTGTGCTAAGAAATACGAATTAGTGTGCATAAGCGGAAAGAAACAAAGGTTAAAAAAGGAAAACTTTAACTATGTTCTTCTGTTGGTCTCAGAAGATTTATACTTTTGACCACGTGGCCATAAAATTATACATAGAGAACTCAGTGAACATACATAAATGAAATGTTGCCATTAATTTACAACGTCTCAATTTCTTCAAAATCCTTAGTGTGACTTGGGCTTAACAGAAGTGAACATTTCAGTCAGAAGGGTTCCACAATGATCATCTAGTTCAACTAATTTATATTTAAACATGTGGGGAAAATACTGCAATTAAACTTTCCACAGTTTCAATACCTTATTTCTTGTGTACAGGAAATGTGCAAAACAAGGATTCGTTTTACTGTAAGGCAAGAGACATCTAATAAGATTTATTTGTATAACTTTGGAATCCCAGGAACACCAATGATGGTTTTCCAAAGGCAGAGACTGCTTGCAATGATTATCAAGGCTGCACAAAGTTGAGACAGATGAACCAGCCCATTAAGTCCCCGAATCAAGACCTGACTTGAGAACAGAGGAACCACTGCTGCACCCACCCAAGTGAAATCTCCAGCAAGCCCATGACACTGACTTTAACATGAGCTGCGAGCAGGACAGCAGAGAAATGATTCGTGAAACAGCCTCAGTGCAAGACAATCTTTACATCCCGGCATAGCTTGCTCTCTCTCCAGCAACCCTGAGTGGAATAAATTACCTAAGGTGCCATATTTTTTTAACTTGAAAATAATTATTCCTTACTTATCTCCATCATGTCATACAATTTTAGTCTTTCATTACGTCATTTAGAATCTCTTTTTTAAGCTGAGGAATTCCTGTCTTTTTGCTTCTTTAATAAAGAATATATACCTTGTGCCTGATAATTGCCATGCCTTAAGCTGAACATATCCATTCCAGTTCAGATCTGAGAAGTAGGGAACAAAATCGCATGCAGCCACCCAAACTTGGGTTTGTACTGAGTTTCACATTGCACAGTGATATTTTCTGTTTCTTCTTTACCCTCTTTCCAGTTGTGCCTGTGATTCTCTTTGTCTTCATGAGCTCTACTCCACTGTTTTATAGAGCTGACTGCTGAGTAACAATAACTTACCTGACGTCTATCCTCAGGTATTTAGAGCTAGGACTAATTTTCGCTTGTGGATGGGACTTTGGAATTATCATCATGGAATTTCATCTGCCATTTTTACCATGCAATCATTTACTACCTTGACTTTTCTGAGAGATAGCAATGAAGAGCTGAATTACTAATATTATTATTATTATTATTATACTACAAACATATACCTATAGGATATAAGGACTTCTAAAGCTGCCACAGTTTCTAAAATAATACCTTCCAATCATGGAAGTTCTTCTGTACCTCTAAAAAGACAAAGCAAAGTCTCACGGTCAGACATTGCAATAGCTGCACAGGAAACCTCCTTTCTGAATATCAACCCATGTCCAGCCATCACAATACTTTCTCATGACCTTGCAGGCACATCCAATCCAAAAATTCTTTCCCTGGGTTTTGCAGTCTTTATCTTATGAAAATCTTTTGCAGGTCTCCTGTGATAAATACATTTATTTATCACAATCAAGAAAGGTTACAGATTGAGTGGCTGGTAGCTGAGAGTGCTCTAGTTCACCAACCTGTATTCTCTTAGGTATGTGAGGATGTAATTTTAGGCACTAATAGATTAGCAAAGTTGTGCATATGCAGATGGAAAATGCAGACATACAGCCAGCTCCTGACTTTGGGCATTTAATTTAAAACCAGAGTATCGCCACCTGTTTTAAATACACAAACTGTCATGAGGGAAAAAAAAGAAGAATGAGTAGAAACAGAAGTGGTCTTGGAAAAAAATTTAGTTGGAAAATGTGTGCTAAACTTCAATAATCCAAAATCTAATGTGAGTCTCTGAGTTTCGTATCAATTTTATACTCCTCACTCATTTCTTCAACACTTTGATGAGGTCTTTTGGGAGTAGACTTCTCCAAATTATTAATTTTGGAACATACTGAGCTTTAATGTTTGAGAAGCCATTCTGAGTATCTGAGGGAATTATCTGATACAAATATACCTGATCCTTGAGATTTTATTTTTTTTAAAGTATTCTAAACTTAATTTCCTAGATTTTGGTCTCCAAGTGAGTGGGCATATTCCCAATTGCTCTGAACTCCCTCTGAAAACCAGGAAATAAAGGTGTAATTAGGACTTTCATTTCAGTTCTATATTGCAAGTCATATTGGTGTACCTACTGAGATACTTTGAAACAAAGTAATAAAGTTAGTGCAAGTTTGTAGTCAAATCAATTTCAAGTCTGAAATACCCCTCTTCAATACTTAAATTAGAGGAAATTTCTATGCAGAAAAGGTGTCACGTGCCTCACCACAGACACCTGTATTTGAAAATACTGGTGAAGCACTTCGTTTCTGAAATGGACTAATGTATTTTGCATTTTTTAGTACACAATATTTCACATATAGTTTATCTTACCAAGATGATGAATAGATGTGTGAAATCCCTGTGGACAGCTAGCAATATTGTCTTTCACAGTAAGTGATCCCCTCAACATCTCAGTTAAATTAAAGAGGACAATGAAGACATAATGATGGATTGAAGACAAAAGAGTCCAAAAGAGCTGACAGCTCCCAGCCATTCATTATGTATGATGGAAAAAAAATGTCAACCAGGCCTTAAATTAAAGAAGAAATAGAGGAGAAAGAACAGAAGATGCACGCTGAGGCAAAGCTAACAGGCAGTGGAGAACCCTTTTTCACTGTCTGTCAAACGGAAACCAGGAGACTGAAACAAAGAAGCTGAAAAATGGTAATGAAAAGAGGAGACAGGCAAAAGACATGCCACTCCCATCCATAAAGCACATAAACCTTATTATGTTATTTCTGACTGCCTTCTCTTCGCTATGGATCATTCTGGAAAAAAGAAAAAGGTACATCACAGACAGTCTTCAACAATAGTATTTCTGCAGAAAATGAAAGAGAAGAAACAGACAGAAGTACTTCCATCTCCAATCTTTTATGACTCCCCTATCAAGGAAACCCAGCCTTGATCCTTTCAGTATAATAGTGCCCCACGATGTTCAACAAATTTCTTATGAGACATCAACAGCAGAGGCTACGCACTTACAACTCAAGAGAGCTGAGACTACCTCCAGGAGTTATTCCTCCAGTGTAAGTTCCACCACCAAGATCTTCATCCACTGCTTCCCATAGGTTAGTCCCAGTGGGTATTCCAGTGCGCCTCTTAAAAGGAAGCAGGTGTCCTCTTCTTGACTACGCAGGGCTCAAGCACAACTTTGTGTTTTCCAGCTTTCATGATTTGTTTCTTAATTTTATGGCCTACTTCCACAATCCAGATGTTATTCTGCAAAATTTATATCCCAAAAAGCTTCAGGGCATGCTAATAAAAAGATGATTAACTTGCAGCAGTAAGGTTCCTCTGAGCAAGAATTCTCTGTTCTTGTTCAACATGTGCCACATAGTTTGCTGTGATTTATTTCCTACTGCTTGGAACATGCAAACCACCATTACCATCTTTCTTCAAAACATCCTGAGTGCAGCATTTTTTATATTTATGTCCACTTTATACTTAGATCTTTCAGCACTTTTTGAAGTAGATTCCTCTTTGCTGATCTAAGAATGAGCAATTCACATCTACTTCTAAAATTATCTTCAGAAGAGTACACCCTTCGCTTTCCTAAGGTCTCCAAAAAATAGGGTCTACCCTCAGGATATCACAGCTGAATAAAACCAGTCTTGGTGGTGGAGTGCAGGCCTGTCATACAAGCATAAGGAATAGTCAGGTAGGAACTGAACTAGAGCTACTACCATGCTTTTCTTGCATCCTATGTGACATGAACTTGGAAGCAGAGAACCACAGAGAATCCAGAAAAAAAACCCCCAACCTTCCCAAAGCCTCTTCTCTCTGAATTCAGATGCAGAACATCTACAATCCCTGCTGGGTCTAAGGCTGGCTGTGGTTTTTCTTGTATTGGTGTTTGAATCCATACCTCCCCATGAGCATAAAGATAAACACCAGTCAAGAAAAACACACAGAGCAAGCAGTGTCGATATGCTAGGAAACCCTGACAGCAGCTGTTCCCTCTTCCTCAGCTTCCCTACTTCATCAGTAACTGATGAAGTCCCCCATCTCTCTAACATACCAGTTCAAATGACTGTTCCCACAGCCCTCCTCCCAGCTGTGACAGTGTTTCCATGAACAGCTCTAGGCAAGATGATCACTTAAAGGCTACTGTCATTAGTGTGGCAAGCGGAGGACACTGACAGCTAGCTCACCCTTCACCATCTTCCTTTGTTCACATGTCAAACCTGGGGCATGCTGATGAAAGGGAGAGGGAAGAAAGGCCTACACTCTCGGGGTTCACTGTCATAAAAATATGTGGGCATGAAGAACCTCATGTCTAAGCGACCATGGCCGGGGGAAGGACTTAAGTTTGAAAAGGCCCGGTAAAACTGCTGTTGCCTTTGGCTATTGAATGTCTCGGCATCTATGGTCATCTCATGAACAATCACTAAACAGCAAAAGGCAATCATTCAAGGGGTAGGGAAAACAGAGAGGAAAAATACCAGGGCGGAAATGAAAGGTCATTTCACAAGAGACATGACCATTTCGGAAAAGCTGTGACAGACAGGGTTACTCTCTTGGCTGATTATAACTGAGAAGTCCCAGAGATGGACATCAGAAAAACTACACAGTACTAGGCTACTAAATGTCCTTCACACCCCATCAATCGTGCAAGGGGCTATTTCTTGACTATTTCTTTGTTCCTAATTACCTACCATTAGCAAATACTTCTTATGGCAGCTTCAGTGGGAGAAAAGTCTGAACAGTTGTTCTGGTTGCTTCTTGTTCTCAATGGTGCAAAGACAATGACTCTGTGTCTGTCTGTCTGCCCAGCTTTAGAATAAGAAAAGAAGAACCCTTTCCTTTCCATCATTCATGTCTACAGAGCCCTGAGAAGCTGACATATTCATGAAGATCAAACTGACTTAGCACCTGTAGGGATAATTAGAATTTGGTCATTAATACATATTAGGGTTGGAGAGGGGAAGACTTTTGTGCTCATTTTAAAACTTGTATATGGCTGAATATAAAATATTCAATGATGAAACAGCGAAATATTTTCATGAAATCCCTGTGGACACCTAGCAATATTCTCTTTCCCAGTAAGTAATCCCCTCAATACATGTGAATATATGGGCATTCGAAACTTTGATAATGAAATTTTACTGCACACCTTGAAACATGCTATTTCGGCTAACTGAAGAAAGAAAGTCCAACTTCTCTGAGTTTCAGGGAGAATAATCTTTCACAATGCAATATAAAAAAAAAAAGTGAAACAACTGACTCAAGAAAGTTGTACAGGAAAAAGTCCTTAGTGAAAAGCACCTTTCACTGTCCTCTTGAAAAGACCTTTTTTTAAATGAAAGATGATAAATTTGAGACTAAGTTGTGTAATTTTTCAGAACTTTCTTTGTGCGTCTTATGAGAGTCAAACAAAAGAAAATGTTTTAATATTAATTTCCAGATCATGATGAAAATTTCACAGGCTAGACTACATCAAAGAAGCATTCAGCAGTGTAAATTGCTTGCTCTTGGACAGGAAAATTTTATAACCATTGGAATCTCTCCTGCTAAAAGACTTTTTTGGCACACAAGACAGCGTTAGTAAAGATATCTCTCTAACTTTTGGAAAAATAAAGAAAATACAGCCTGTTCTTCCTTCTCAGTCACAGCAGGGAATGGATGTAGAAACAAGCTCTACTTCCACATCACTCTTCTGATGGTAGGTTTTCCCTGGAGGATCTTCTATGGCATCTCGCAGACCTCAGGGTGTCCACACTGTGGATGTGACATTTGATTTACTCACTGAAACTCTCTCTGCAGAGAGCAGGGGATTGGCTCCTCTGAAGCCTGATGCCTATGCCCTGCTTAAAATGCCCCTCTTGGGAGGAAGGAGCCCATTCCTTATGTGGGGCTGTCTCTCTCCACTGAGTTTCAGAGGGCTGAAGGTCAATCAGTTGATTTCAGCCCGGAACACTGAAAATGAGGATGCCAACATCTGTAAAAGGAATCTCACCCAGAGCTTTCTCCAACTACAAGGATTTCAAGGCTTATGGGGTTAACTTCTCTGCAGCTGTGTTAAACTATTCTCTTGTTCCCATTGTGTAGGATATACGATAAAAAAAGACTTAAAGCAAAGGACGGGCAAGCAAATAGCTTTGCCTGCATTGTAATAAACATAGGAGAGTGGAAGAAGGGTTTACCTTTGTGAAGCAGCTGAAATCAGGTTTTTCACATTATTCAGCTTGATTAAATGCAAGTGTTTGAAGTGGAGAAGAAAAAAAGCATGCAAAAGAGAAAGTACTATTTTCCCTCTCTTATAATATGGCACGGTATTCCTAAGGTGGATTGACTGGGTCAAATTTTCAAGAATGGAAAGCAGCAGCTGTACACAAAGAGGAATATGCAAGCTCTGCGTGTCTGAAATTCAGGCCAAAATACCAGTTTCACAAAGATGCATAAGTACTCCAAAATGCAAGCAAGTCCTGTGCTGTCAAACATACTATATTGGAGCCCTGAAAAAACTGTTACACAGGCCCCAGATGACTTTAGAGGAAATCTATAGTAGAGATGGAAACATCTCAATATAACATTATAACTGCAAGATCATCTTCCCTTTAGTGAATGTCACAATTACCCAGCTAAACAAATAACCCTCAAGACACCATCACAAAGGAGGCTCAATATTGTGTATCAGCATTATTTGATTTACAGTGAACTAAAGATGCAAGCTAAGAGAGGAAAGTGCCTCTAATTGTTTTGACAAAAATCTCACATACTGAGGTTTGGCTTTGAAAACTTCATCTGTAAAAAAGGTCCCTTGTACTAACTTCCCTCAAGAGACTGTAAAGACTAAGGAGATTGAAGGATATGCAAGAAGAAAAAGATCAAGATAGGCTAATTAAGTTCTAGGCCATCTCTAGGGGAATTTCAACTGACCTGCTGTAAGATAAGCACAGCAGACCTGAGTCTAAGACCCATCCATTCTGCCTTGTCTCTCAACTCCCTAGGCTGGTTTACATCTACAAAGTACAGAGGAAATAACCACCAGTAAGGGATGGCAATGTAGTGCTCTTCTGGCTCCATCAGATGCTGAGCCCAGTCCACAGACCCAGCCTTTCTGAAAACTGAAGATGGGTGAAGAAGAAGAACTTTGAATCAGGTCAGAGTGCCCAGCCTGCGTATTTTGGTTGTGGCTCATCCTATTGTACCAAACAAGATCCCACAGTTAAGGAGAATGTAACCACTTCAGCTGCCGCAAAAAAAAAAAAAAAAGAAAAAAAAAAAGAAAAACAACAGACATTCATTATTGTAGTTTTGAATTGCATATATGTATTTGTTTATGTATATATGTATAGATGATAGCTATGTTTTCTGTTTGTCTTTCCTCCCCTATTTATACTAGCATGCCTCTCCCAGTGATAAAAGGTTAAAAAAAAAAGGAAAAAGGAGGTAAGGAAAAAAAATTAATAAACCTCTACAACATATCTCCTTTTTCTTTTCAGTTGAAAGAAAATCATATTGAATTTCCCATCAAAATATATGTTCAAGATTATTTCCATGTTAGTTATGGATTGAATGTTTTGAACCAGCTCTAATCATATTATGTAAGTACAGAATAAGGATCTAATTTCACAATGACAGGTTATAATAGACATACACAAGTACCTAAGATTGAAAGAAACATTTTATTATAATTGAAAAAAGCTTGGTAGGAAAGCATAACCACCTTTTGAATTCTTAACCATCCAGTCTCAATGGTGCATTAATGTACTTAATACTAACCTATATTGCCAGCTTTTTTAACAGACCATAAATCCCAAGAAAAACCAACATGGTTTATAATAATATTTTTAGTAAAAATATCAGTAGGGTAAACAAATGTGAAAGGTTGTGCATTTTTAAGACCTCCTTGTGTGCTCTGCCAGATCCTCTTGCCCCTGTGACACAGCATTAGTTCGGGGGCAATACCAAGTGGAGCGTTTGCTGGTTTCCTTTGCTCAGCTATTTTAGAGCACACATTCATCTTGAAATGAAGTCTATCAACTCAAAGACAAAGTCTGTCTGAAGTAGCTTCTTCTATGAAATTATAACAACTTCAGCTCTAAGAATAGGCACATCTTTGGCAGATCTGGATGGATGGATGCATAAATGCATAATCATTTGACACAGAAAGTAAGATCATGTCTTGACCTACGTCTCTCTGGTTAAACCTCCTTTTAACAGAGCCATTTACTACCTCCTTTACAATCAGACATTCAATATGGTAAGAAGAGAAGGGCTATAAAGTGAGCTCTGAAATATGACTGCTCTCTTTGGCAGGCTGATCAACATACACTGCAAAGTAGAATAGTACACCTGCTTAGACTTGACATTTCATCTCAGAGTTTATTCTAACCTTGTCTAGTTCAAGGGACACCATTTATTTATCCTCATCTTTCCCAGGGTTTGATATCAAAGGAAGAAATGGCCACAGAAAAAATAGGAGACTACCAACCAGTGACCCAGCCATTAACGGCAACCCTTTTAATAGAAGATTATTTTGCACACCATTTTGGGACAGTGGGTGGATATAAAATGAAAATTTTGCATGACATCACACAGAAATATAGCCCCATAAAAATTAAGGTTTAGAGGAAGGTGGCAGGAAATAGGCTCCTGGTAATTTCCAAATTACTCATTCTTCTGCCTACAAAGTTACTGTAGTGCAAACACTGAGTTTCATTTGAAAATGCATGTAGTGCTGTCTGATTCGACAGGAAGAACTTCCAAGAAAATTAAATGCCAGAGCAGCATGGCTTATTGGTTTTACTCAATGTAAATTCACTTTTTACGCAACTCTGAATAATAATAATACCCTAGTCTGTGTCAATGTGATGTCTACAACTTAAGGCTTTGGAGAGGGGGACTGAAGGCAAAAGGAGAGGTAGGGTAAGATGACAGGGCAAGATGCTAACCTGGCACTGACAGAGATTTACCTCCACATGACAAGTCTGTAGCTTTAGAGAGGATTTAGCATGCCAATCACTGTGTGTCTTATTTTCTTCCCTTTCACTTTGTGCAGCCAGCAAGACAGCAACTGGCTAAACAGCTCATCTTCTCTCCTTCAAAAGGTTCACTGGCATATACAGAGGTGCAAGTAAGCCAGAAGGAAACGCATATAAAAAAAATGGGAAATCTCAAAACACCAGCATCTAAAACACATTATGCTGTCAAGTAAGATTATGCTCAGTTGCACAGCTTATTCTAATAGGTTAGTGAAAACTCTCATTTACTGCCTGGGACTGTGAAGTTCTTCCTCAGGTGAAGCCCACTGACCCTGACAGGAGATTTCATTATAGACACAGCACCTGGCTCAGGATTCATAAAGCACTGCAAGCAAATGCCACCATTTGAAGAAGGTTGTTCCTTTTGTTTTTTCTGGCAGAGGTAAGGAAGAGCCTAGACAGGGAAAGAATAAGACTGCTTAGCTGAAGGACTGATAGGTGGATTTAAAAAATAAACATCTGCCTGAATAACTGACTGCAGCTAAAATGTAATGAGGACAGTTTCAGGTGTCAGATACTATTTGCTACACTACAATGGAGATGAGCTAAGCCATGTTCTGAGCTGCTGATTGCAAAGTCAGAGTAATTCCAGTGACTTTGTTCCACCACAATGTGATTCCATATGAAAATGAACTGATGAAGGAAAATGGGGAAGAACAGTCTTGAACAGAACAAGAGAGCATGTTGGGGACACTGGATTATTACAGCAGGATTTTTGCAGGTACAGACTTCAGTGAGACTCCATTCTCACTGTGAAACCTAATAGAACCTAACTTCTATTCGTGCATCTGAAGAACATTCTCTGCACCTTTCTATCCCTCTCTTTTCCTACTAAAGAAAAGTCTTTCAGCAAAACAGAGACTGCCTCTTCCACGTCCTGCTTGACTGCACCATGGCTTTGCTTCTACAGGCTGTAAAAAGTCGGGGAAAATACATTGTATCTTTTGGATGCAATGCACTTCTGAGACATGAGTTCAGCCTTGCAAGGACAAAGACAGGAGATGCCCAGCCACAGGTGTATTGTGTGACATGGTTCTCATCTCATTCCCAAATCAGCTCACACAATTTGAGGCCACTCAGGGAAACAATGAAGGATACTTTTCAAATAAAATTGCATCTTCTCTCTGCTTCAGGAGCCCCTGCTCCTGTGTGCTAAGATTGCCACAACAGAGTTACAGAAGATATGAATCAATACGAAGGAATGAGAGCCCTTTTGGTGCATCTCTCCCTGCAGTGCAAAAAATCTGCACTGACTACGGTCTGTACAGGCTGCAACAATGCAAATAATAAACTCAGATACCTTGGTTTTTAATCTACTATCCAGCCTCACTCAGTGTAAGGGCAAGGACTGACTGCACACATTCAGCAAGTCAAGGTCACGACAAGAAGGAACTTGCTGTTTGCTGCATCTCTGCCTCACCACTGATGGCACTGGACAGTCCAGCCAGACTGAGGTAAGGGCTTGGAAAACCACCATGGTTGTGCCTAGGGCAGTGGAAAGCTGCCCCGGGGAACTGGATTCTGTCTCTGCCTCAGTGCCTAATGCCAAGGAAGTCACAAAACCCAAACTCTGTGCAGGCAGTCATTAATTGCATCTTCTTTGTTTGCTTAGAGCAGAGCACAGAATACCTGCGCTTTGAACTGTGAAAGCATGGAGCAAGTCCAACTGTGACGGACTCAGCAGAAGGCAGCTCCAGAACAAAGAGAGGATGATCCAATGCTGTTCCTGGAAAATCGGAGCATGAACATCTCAGGTTGGGCATCTAAATTAAATGTCCTCTGTTGACATTATGATTCTGTGCATCATTTTCCCTGGTGTATGTCATTTCACCTTATCGGCACATTGTGAAGATAAATTCATTAATGTTTTTAAAGCACTCAGATGCCTCAATAATGAGAGCCGCAGAAGTGCTCCCCAGGAAATTAATAACTCTGGCTTCAAAGCTGGATCTGGATGATGTACAGTTACGGGAGGAAGAGGTGACATAATGAACTACTATGATAAAATAAAATATTGATTCATCTGAGCACTGTTGACTGAAATCTCTTCTTATTTAAGAGAGCTTTGATTTGTACCCTTAAAAGGCTTTTAAGTGTGACTTACACAGTTAAAAAAAAAAAAAAAAACAACAGAAAAAGACAATTATAAAAAAATACTCCACCTCAGAAACAGTGTAACACAGCCATACTGACACCCACACAATCCTCCAGAGAACTGGAGACTTTTCTGTTCTGAGCCCAGACTTTAACCCTTGAGCTGGCTAACACCTGACCTTGCCTTACAGCTAGTCTGGTCTCTACTGCCAGAATCCTGTCCACATCTCTCTCTCTCTCTCCTGTGTATTGCTTTCATCTCTTCATAAATGTCTCATCCTCTCCTCCTCAACACCCCTCTGCTCCTTCTCTCGCTGTCTCACCCACATTGTTAATATCTCTTTTTCCCTCTCCTAGTTTCCCTTACATGGAGACCATACCCCAGCCCTGTCCTTTCTTAATCATTTCAATACACAAGTCAACCACTTAGGCCAAGGCCATAACCTTCGTTATCTCCCCCATCTGAAGCATACTCTCTACTGACAAAATCCTAGGATAGCTGAACTGCAAAATTTAAAGAAACATACACGGATAAGGATTTTTCAGACCAGAATGCAGTCTAATGTGACAGTTTTCCACTAATATGCAAAAAGCTCTAACCTTGACTTCCACTATAGAAATCCCTCTTAGTTTTTGTCATGCATTGTCCTCTCTCCCTGATAGATTTCAACTTCCTGATCTGTGATATGGAAATCCCACAAAATAATACAAGGTACTGTAATGCAATGAAACACAATTGCCTGTCCCCCTGTTTTGTTATTTTTTTTTCTTCTCTCAGAGACTAAATTATTCTTACTGAAATGAAAAAAATTACAGACTAAAATAGGCATCAGGTAACCTTTACCAGACTCAAGGTCAACAGAGTCCTTGTCTACATTTTTCTGCATTCAGGAAGACTCTGACCACCAAATCTCAGCAGGCACTCGAGTCTTTGCAAGGAGGCAGTCAGACCATCAAGAAGGGGAAGTCCTGTAGATAAATGTGTCTGATTCTTCATATGCTTCACTCCAAATTATGTGAGTAAACCTTCCGGCTTCTGCTGCACCATATACAGAGAGGTGTATTATGATTTGCAGGATTTATCACTGAAGCATTCTTCAATCTCCTTCATATTGAAGGATATGAATGCAAATCTTTAACTGAAAAATATTTGAAGAAAAACCCAAACTAACATATGGAATACTTTTGCAACAAATGCATTAATTGTATGCAAACTGAATTAAGTCTTTTATCAGCATGTAATTGGGAGAAATATTAATACATTATTTTAATTTGAAAAAATCATAAGTTAGAGGCTTTGAAACAGAAAGCTGCATAATGGCAGCTTTAACATTAAGATGTCATTGTAAAAATGAATGTATATAATGAACTCAGAAAAATAGAAATATAAGCGTCTGATCTTTTCCTTGTTTCCTGTACATCTGCATTGGAGTTTGTCTATTGTTATTCAACTAGCTAATCATCATCTTTTGTGTGGTGTGCCTGTGTTTCTACTCCAAGAGGCTAATCTGTGAAGACATCTGTTATTTGGTAGATAATAGGCCATTTCAAGTCTCAAAGCCCTGCAAGGCATTTCTGAAGAAGGAGAAGTAGATACATCTGTTCCCACCAGGTAGGAGTAAAACTGAGCATGCTGCAACACAGCAGAACAAAACTTTCACTTGGTATTCACCAGAAGACTAAATGCACATGGAACAGTGCAAACAAAGAGCAATCCTGGAGTAGCTTGTTAGGGCTGGGAGGGAGACTGGCTTTACATAAACCACTTAATGTTTTCTTGAAAAAACAGTGTCTCTCACACCAAAGAACAGTGGGATTTGTCATGGTGATTACTGGGTCTATAAACCAGGCACAGTCACAAAAGCAGTGGTCCACTGAATCTGATGTTCTTTTGTTGGAAAAAGTCAATATTAGACATTTTGAGGGCAATGCAGATGCTTGATTATTCACCTGGAAAGAAAATCTTGTGCCATTCCTCTCTAATAACTTATCTGTATGAACCAGTTCTCTCTGCATTCCAATGAAAATATACTACGTCTGCATTATCCATGAATCAACTGCAGCTTTGAATAATCCTTCTTATCACAGATTCAGGAAAAAACAGGACATATCTTTATCTTCAGAATGCCTAAGTAACTTAGCACACAGCACCTGCATTGTGCAAGCTTCCATTTCTTACATCTTCATCACTCTGTCAAGCCTTTCCCACTGTGCTATGAATGCAGATGAGACCCATATATACAGATTTATCTTACCTAGGGTTTGTGGTGCTTTCAGTGACATCTGACTGCTCTGAAAGCAGGCTGGCCATGCAAACAGCACCACAGATGTCAATAAGAGGACAATTTGTATATGTGAGCTTACCGTATGTGCAAGTTCCTTGTATTTACACTCTAGAACTGAACTAGCCACAAACTGCAAATTCAAGGAGTAATGCAATTTCTTACTCCAGTTTCACCTACTTGTGTATTTTGGAGAATCATTGCTTACACAGGAGCTAAAGTTTTGGCTTGTTTTTTTACTGCCTCAGCTCACAGGCCTAGAATACTGCAGCGATAGCGGAGTGGATGCGGTGTTGCCGAGATCTCTGATTTGTCAACTGTAGAAATACAAAACTGAAGAGTGACATATAATGTTGACACTTTCTGACAGTGTGTACAACTGAGTGTTGTTCAGTGAGATGAGTTAGATATTTTTCCCACCCTAAATTTTTTTTCTTTTATTGAGGTTTCAGATGTTTGACCACTCTTCTTGGATGAAAAAATGGCCTTTCAACTCTTTTCTCAGAGAAATAAAGCTCCTTCCAGTTTGATGGTTAAGCAAGTTATCCACAGCCTAGATAAGTACTTAAACCATCATTATGCTGAGTACTCTAACATAAGGCTTCCCTCCCTGACCCCCTAAAGCTATTTTTTCCATTTTGTATAAATAAGACACAAAACCTGAGTCTCTTCTGTGTAGTGAGAATACCCTAAAATGTCCACTAAACAACAGGGTCAGTTTCTCTGTCTTTCTCTGGCCACGAACACTGAACTATTTTTTTGAGATAAAACACTTATAGCAAGACTAAGACGCACAGATTGACTGTAGCCTGTTAATTTACAATTTAGGTGAAAAGAGTAAAATTACACACATAGATTTAAAACTCAGTTATTTCCTCACTCTATTTCTTGACTGAGATATCTATGTATCAACATCAATGGCCTGAGATTTCTGGTCAATATTAAATCCTGTTCACAATGGATGTTCATTTTGTCAGAGATATTAAGCACACGGAAGCAAAGCAGCTGAGCTAACCTGTGTTGATAATATTTTGGCTACAGCAAGAGTCAAGAAAGACCACAGATGCTGTAAATGATTAGCAGGTGCCTTGAAAGCCTCCCCATGTGATGATTCCAGTCAATGTCCCAGTGTGTTTTCACTTTTAATATATGCCATAAAAGCATCCTGAATGCACATGTAGTCTGTTTCTCCACATGAAGGGCAGGGTGTCAAACATCCTAAAGGTCTGGGAATGATAGCAACTGTTGCTCCTAGATACCATCTACAAATAAAGATTTACCTCCCCAAGGAGCCAAGAGCTTGCAATCCCAGGCAAGACACATTCACTCTACACATCAGTATTACATCTACATAGCCTTTTGCAGATAAGGACAGGCATATTTTGCTGAAGATATGAATTGGCTGAAGGCAAAAGCCACACAGTGTGGCACTATGCTCTAGGGAATAAATCCAGTCTCCTGAGAGAGCTTACTGGATCAAGCACAGCTAAGACAGCTACAGGGCTTCCCATTAGAGCTTGTGAGTTTGGGGAAGTCAAGATCAAAGTGAACTCAGACTGGTCTGCAAAACTCCATCAAAGGACAATTAACAGGCAGGAAAACCTACTCCTGGTAAGAGATTTCTCTGTAAAACATGAAGTAATAGCTCTGTGTGGAAAACAGATCCTGGAAGAATTGCATTATACATTTACAGCATAAAATGCTCTGCAGATGAAGAAGGAAACTTTGGAAATGTACTTAAACAAAAAAGATCAATAGTAATGATATACAACACAATATATCACACACAAGTTTCCAAGCAATGCTGCAAATATGGTTTATAGAGTTGTGACCTCATCAGTGGCCGTTCCTCTCAACCAATGCAGGACCCATGCACATTAATTCTTGCTTTGCAAGACTCCGTGGTGCCTGGAGGAAATCTTATTCAGTTTAATGGTGTATTTAAGGCAAGGCTCATCTTCTGGGAATCTCACGTAAGCCATTTACATTAGCTCCTTTTTAATCTTAACGAAGTTGGGATGAGGTATTAAAATAGGATGAGCCACTAACCACAGGGTAGTCCAAAATCAGATCTGGGAACCTGAGCTGCGTCAGAAATCAATGAAACCCCAAGTTTCTCTTCCAAGTGGGTACTGCAGTGGAACACATAGATGAGATTCCTCCCCATGACATCTCTAGAGCAACTGTATGTAAAATAATGCAACTCAGTCCTTGTCATAGCACTGCTAAACAGATGCTAGCACTGAAGTACATTCGGGGATAAAGGTGATCAAAGAGCTGGTAAAATTACCTACAATGAAAAATTTTTATAGACAGTTGGATAAATAATTTATGGACACAGGAAGTATAGAGATGGTAGAATCAAGGAAGAATCAAGACAAAAAAAGAGAAAGTATAGAGAAAATATTGTAAAGGGTTTCACAGCCCCCAGACACATTCTGTTATGGAATAATTTACTAAGACAAATGCGGTGAGTAGAGCCAGCACGTTATAAAATAGATAGGCAAAACACTTGGAAACATATTGCCAGTCAGAATTACTTCACAGGAATTTGGTGCCTGAATAGCCCATGTCTCTCTGCAGCTTCCATTCTTCTATTTTATCACAATCAGTTCAGCTCTGCACTTGCTTTTCAGTCCATAAGAAATATTAAAATGAAATCTGGAGACACAGCTTGAAATTGCAAACAACGATCAATTAGCATCTCTCACCATACAATTTATTACCTTTCTTTTTCATGGCCTTTGCCATGCCCTTAAGTGCCACACTGATTTACTGCACTGTTCTGCTTAATTATCTCTAGTGCTTTATTTCAGAAGTGATACTATTCTTATCTGTTTCTTTACTGGTAGTATTGCATTTGGAGGGCCTATCCCATCACCTGTTTCAAAGCTACAGCAGCAAGACCAGATCTGCAGTTTAGAAACAAGGGACACACTTCAAGTATTTGAGAAAGAAGATGCTGCTGCAAATTACAGAAAGAAAACTCCAAAGTTAGTTTATGCCAATAGGTCTGAGAAAAGTAAAGCTAGAAAGCAGCCACCTCTTCTCTGGAAGATTATTCTTGAGAGTGAGAAAACACAACATTTAGACACCTGGGAAATTAATTTTTTTCTCAGAGTCTTTTAACTCAATTACAGCATCCTGCAAGGAGGCTTTCACCTATCTAACCTATGAGCACCGGAACATGCAGGCTGGCATGTGTGAGGACATGGAAACAGCCAGCTGGGAACACACTCAGAGTGGAAATCAGAAGACGGTCAGTAAATAGCAGAGATTTTAGACCACGGTAGCATTTAAAAGGAAACAACCTTAATTTTTAAAATGAAGCTCAGTGGGTCTCTCAAAGGGTAATTGATACAGCAGTTCAGACAGAAGGGGACTGGATTCCAGGTCTGCATTTCTCTGCTCCTGGAAAGGCTGTTTTGTTAAGGCCAAGCCAAATGACAATAACTCTGTGATTTTGCTATTTGTGCAAAGTCTATACAACATAATAGTACTTCACAGTATATGTGAAAACTACATGAATTAAAAGTGGAAGAGAAAGATACCTGAAATCTAAAGAGCAGACTCAAGTGCCTAAGTTTTATTAATAAAAGCAGTGTGTATGTTCAATGAGACACAGATTCCTGCAATCCAAACCCACCACTGACAATAGAATGTAGACTCTTGTGGTATTTACTCTTAAAAATCCAACTCAGAACTGAACTAAAAGTTGCAGTCCAGAAATAATGGTTGAATAGCCTCCCTAGCACACATTCATGCTTAAAAGTCAAGATTTGCCAAAAGGTAGGGAAATATTTCTGCGAGACATAGTGAGAAAGACCTGTTGTAACATGGATATAGGATACTACTGATCAAAAGTCACTTGTTTACTACCGGACATTGCATAAGGAAAGGTAACCAGGATATGTGTTCATGCAGAAGAGAAAACATATTAAGTAGCTAACAACAAAACAGCTTTGAAGGAAAATGTGATTTTGTCTACTTTCAGAAGTCATGGCAAATACAGTGCCATTTCTTAAATTATGCCTGATTTCCACATTCTTTATTTTTCGTGCCAACTGCTGCCCCTATCTCTAACAGGAAAGTGTCAGTGTCAAAAATGAGAGACATAGTATAACTGAAAATAAAAGTTAATTACTGTGGAAATTCAACTCCAGAGCTTTAATTAAAGCCTGACAAATGTATCATGGACCCCAGGCACCAGCGTGGAGTACACCCATTAGAGAGATTACTCCTCTTTCTATGGCCTCCCATGCTAACACAAAGGAAATATCAATCATGCCAGAAAATGGCTTTTCCAAATCAGAGATGCTGGGAATTATTCTATTACCTTTCTCGTAGATAATTTTCAGAGTTGCTGAGAGGGATTTTTATGCAAGAAAGCAGCATGTTAGCGTAAATTTTTGCTTAATTGCTAGGTTAATGTTAAATTGCAGCTTTTCTTTTAGGAAAAATGGCAGCTGGTGAGCCCCTTTCTATAAACCTACATTTCCTCTGTAGCTTCTCAATATGTTAAGAAGGTATGCGAGAGACAAACAGCTTCAAAATGACAAGTGATGAAAAGAAGCAGAGGACACTGAGATGCTTGCAGCAATCCTCTCATGGGGAAAACTGCAGTGGACTCCATCTAGAATTCTTCAGCAAGCCCATGAATGTTTTTGCTGCCCTCCAACCAGCCTGCTGAGAAGAAATATTTCCACTGGAGTCCCCATTAAGAGCTGCTTTGTGATGAATCACCTATTCTCACAATGGGGACAGTATCGTGTTCTTTTTTGGGGTCTAACCTTCCAGCTGGTTGGTGTGAGGGCACTGCTAAGAGCCAGAAGGGATTTCTTTTAAGTATACTTTATTGCTCCACTGCAATTATTTCATTGTCTGCTGAGCACTCAGAAGCAATGAAAAATGCTGACAAGATAATATAGTAAGAGAGATGGACATTCTTGCTTTTATTTGCTTAATATTTAAGGCTTGGGTTTGTAGGTGATCAGGAAGTAAAAGCAAAATATGCTCAAATCTCAAGAGATGTTTTGTTACTCCTTCTCCTGCTAAGATATTTAAATAAAGAATTTTTCTTTCACAGCCCAGGTTTTCCCCTCTTTGATCCTAAAGCAATAATCCCACATTTATGAGATTATTTTTTGTTGCCATGGAAATTAACAATGTAAGAAATTCAGCATTGTCATTTCTGTATAAGCAGGGAAGATGCAGTCCTCTTGAAAGACAAATATTTTCCAGACACCTCTCTTTACCCTCACCATCCTACACACAAGACAGGTCACAGCACAAGAAGCAGAAGACACGCATGCCATGCACAGCACACCACATATGGCAAGATTCCTCATACACGTCAGACTCACAGCACTTCAAGGACTATAAGGAAAGATCTATCCCATCCCAGTGCCACAGCAGACTTTATTTGTGGCACCATAAACTCTTGATAAAAACTAGAGATGGCAGTTTGTGGTAGTTTGGGACTACAGGACCTTACCTTACAATGTAGTAGTCTAAAATCACCCACTCCTTTCCCCAAAAAACCCAATTTCAGATTAATAAAAGTCCTTCGAGACACAGCCTCTTTGTTCTTTGCGTAGGCACTGAACAGCACCATAATCTGTGAAGTGGGACTTCAGCATTTCAGCAATCTCCACACTCATCCTGCAGTGAGACACTACTTACCAACGCTGACTGGCAGACATCTCAGGCTTTAGTAAATCCACAAAGCCTTTCAGGAACAAAGACACCCCCAAAGCATCCTGCTCTTACGTCTTGCATATGCTGGTGGCTGATAAGATATAGCACCCACAGCAAATTTTAAGTTGTTCCTCAATAAAGTGTTGGTCTAAACACCTTATTTTGTCTGTAAATTTACTCTTGGCTCTTAAGAGCTGTTGTTATGCAGAGAAAGGACGAAAAGCCGGGATTCAGAAAATTTCATTTTCACGCAATCTTTGAACCTGAAAAACATACAGCTAGATCCCAGGCATATCCAATGAGTCTGACTTACACTCTTACAGGAGTCAAGAAAAGAATTTGCACAAAGCTCCCCAAAATTGCCCAAGAGCACCCAGACCAACTCCCTGTTCTGATAAGTTCCCTCCTTCACAGTGATCCAAGTGCCTGCGCCAGGGCTGGGGATAAAACTGAATTCCTTCTCCCACTCCTTTTGCACTAAATCCTTAATGCATCCCCCTCCCAGGCTTAGCATGGTGTGAATAAAGTAACAATCAGACAACAACACTGTCTACATATTTTTGGTTATAAGTCTATTTTAATAACAAGATATCCCTAAAGGACAGCAACAGGAACCATGGGATTTCAAAACCCACACAATATAACATCCAAGTAACAAAGCAGATTTCTTTACTCTCCTTTGCTGTTCTTCTAGGTCTGACCTAGAGAGACCAAGAGGGGTAAAACTCCTCGTCTCTTCAGTCCTTAGATGTATTTATGAAACAGGCAAGGTTTCAAGCCAACTGTGATGATGATTGTCATGATGTGGACATCTGTTTGCTGAGACTGGCACATTTGTATCCTTACAATGAAGGTGCCCAGAGGAAGCCAGTTTTTAATCATCTTTATAGATTTACTTGACAGTAATACTCAAGAAGAATAAAATTTATACAATCTACATTCAGCTTTATAATTTTGGTGTTACAAAAAATGTTTTAGCTACAGAGAATTTATCTCTTAAGCAGGAAACAGTTTCTTGACCAAGCTTTCTATTATTTCATTCTTTATTGAAACAGGCTTAATTTTGTAGCACATATCTGAAGGCAAAACAGGGAACTATGTTGAGTAATAATTCATATTTATGACTCTATTTATGTATTAATATCATACTTATCCAGTTTTCTGACCATTTGCCATGAGCACACACAGAAAAGTACCTGTCCCCCTTCTATTACAGGAGTAAATTGTACCTTGCTCTTGTAGATGATTTAAGCCAATTATCAGTACAGAGATGATGTTTGCAATTTATCAGATATATATACAGATTTACTTTTCTCCCTCACAATTTTCTTTACTTGCATGTTTATTTCTTGCTGCTCTTTCAAGAAAGATGCAATCTCCAATTCAGACAATTTACTGAACAGCAGCTAAGAAACCTACAGTTAACAGGTTCATGTAGAATGATCGTCACAGACCAGCTACAGCAAAGCAGCTTTAGGCAGCAAAATCCACCCATTTCTGCACCTAAACAGATATTACCATTCACCAGCAACAGCAGACAAACTCATATTCTTCTGTACAACCACCACTGGGATTAATTCTACCAAGTTATAAAAGGGTGCTGCAGAATCTCTCTGCCCATGTGGATGGACATAGACGTGAAAAACTCTACGCTGCTGTCATATTACTTAGGTTTCCTTCTTTGTGGACCAGGAGCTGATCTGTTCACCACGCATTAGAAAAAACAACATCTTTCTCTCTTTTCTGAGGAAAAACTGTTTAGCAAAATAAAAGCCCCGTGTACCTGAGGTTGTCAAGCCAGAGCTATTTCCAAGTGCTGAAATCACAAGATGTAAACAATTTATTTGAAGTGGCCAAATAGCTTTCCTTAAATAAAAAGACCCCTAATATTCAGAGAAGACACATTTGTCTGTGTTTACAAATGCTCCCCCAGCCAAGCTATGATACCTCAACATGAATACACTGCAATTCTGATAAGAGATAGAAAGATTAATGTACTTTAAGTCCAGAGGGAAATCCCTCCAGACATTGTTTTGAAAAGCTTAGAAATCAGCTTTTTTTTTTTTCCCTGTGGTTGCCACTATTCCTTAGCAACAAAGCAAGTCTGCTGAACATGGCTCTGCTGTAACACATTCCAGAAATAACTAGCAGGGCTGGCATTGTTTGGACTAACAGGGGAAAACAAATGGGGTCATTTGCTGTGTGCTACTGCTCTCCACCTGCTGACCACCTGCATATCCCCAGGACAATCCAAGAAATACCCACAGACACTCCCATGTGAGCGTGTGTACCTAAACATATAGACATGTATTTGAAAAGTATTTATAAGGAGCGATTTTTCACAGCTCTTATGTGGGGGATGGAGAGAAAGATGGAGGAGAACAAAAGGGCTTTCTTCTGTGTCTAGCAGAAGATAGTAAGAGTCCTGCTGAAGCCTCATGCACCTTCCCCACCCACCCAAGAGCTCCACAATTGCCAGGAAGAACCAATATCCTTGTCTTCCAGACAGCGTAAGAACCACCCTCTGTCCCAAGCTGCAAACTCCACTGCCCACGAGTGAACGCAGAGAGGAGCTCACACCGTGTTCCCACATTCCTCTGTCTTTACAACAATGTGGATATAGCAGCTCCAAAAACCCGTATGCTAATGCAAAAGCTCCCTTGTTGCAGTAGGGAGTGTTTGGAGAGTGTTTCTTGCTTTTCAGGGGTTCCAGCACACACTGCCAAATTCTACATATCCAAACTAACCCATCACGTTTTCCTCCTGAAGGACATATCACTTAAATAAAGAGCTCCTTGCAAACTAGCATAAAGGGCAGGATTTTTTTTCTGTTAAGAAAATATTCAGCATTTTGAATACTTTTCTGTTCCACACTGGGGTAAAAAATCTACACTTAAAGTTGTATTGCAAAAAAAAGAAAAAAAGAAAAAAATAATAAAAAACCGCCACAAAACCAAAAACCCTAAACAAAACCTCACCTAGGATCTAGAAAAGTACCAGCTCAAATTGTTGCTTTGTCTGATTCAACCAGGGACCTGAATCTATAGCTCCAGCTTCTAACATGAGTGTCTACATCAGGAGGGCATCACACACCCTGGAGAGGGACATTCTTTGTCTTATCACCAGAAACTTTATGTTGGACTTGAGAAACAAGGATTAGTTGTAATTGCTCTGGTTTAGTAAAACAACACTTTCTTTCAATGCAAAAGTATTTTCTGACAAAATATTTTGCGTTTTGAACATCAAGGCTTGCTGTAATTCATGTCTAAGAGGTCCAAGCTCGGTGCCAGAGGACTGACTGCTCAACACTTCACATGCACAGACAAAATGACATC
This sequence comes from Falcunculus frontatus, assembly GCA_013398115.1. Lineage (NCBI taxonomy): Eukaryota > Metazoa > Chordata > Aves > Passeriformes > Falcunculus > Falcunculus frontatus. The sequence goes on from VZRV01002221.1 coordinate 189,218, forward strand.
AGTGGCAAACGCTCTGCCATGAAGTAAATGTATGCAAACCATAATGCTACACAAAGAAGTATGGACGAGAACTGACAAAACATGTCCAAAATTCAAGAGCATATAGCCAGGCCCCGCTGAGTAGTGCTTCATCTGTTCTAGCTAATGGCATGACCTGAGGATTTTCTCTCAGTGTTTTCAATGCTGTCTGTGCTGCTGCTAACATGCTACCATTACACTGAATTCAAGGTCAAAAAAGAAGCAAGGAGGGAAGAAAATTTATCAGATTTTAACTTACTTTGATTTGTTTTTCAAAGGCATAGGATAAATTGTTTTCTCTCACCCTCAGCCCAATAGAAGTGTCTGGAAAGGAGAGAGCAGCATAAATCACACCTATGAAAAGTTCAATACACCTGCCACAGCCAGCCAGAAGCTCTCCTTTCTGCTCTGACTCACACGATGCCTCAAGGTGCAATCCAGCCTACCACATAGAAACCCCTTCATATTGAATTTTACACATTTGCCTCTTCATAAAGGAGTTCAATACCTCAGTACCAATGAACCAATACTGAGTGGGTAAGTAAACTTGGGTTTGCAAAAATGATCGAGCCTTTCTGAGGTGCTTCACAACACGCCTCAGGCGTATTCAGTGGGCTGTGATGCACAGCAAGAGCCAAGTTGCTATGTGCTGTTATATATTCTACATGCCCTGCAGCACTTCATCCCTGAGACAACAGTCTCCGGAGTGATGGTGCCTCCAGGGGAGAGGCATACAGCTAAAACACAGGGCAGCCTGTTGGGTGCCCACAGACTCAGGTGCACCCGAAATTGTGGAGGCCATGAACCAGTTAACAAACAAATCACCTTATAAATTGAAAACTGACTGGTAAAAATCTCCTCTTTTGACAGCCTTCAATTACAAAGACTTGCTCTATTCACATACAAATTATACGTAAAAATCTGACTTTCAACTTCTAATTAGCAGTAGAAGATAGAGTTATATTTGTTACGGCATATTATTCTTTCTGTTAATTTTTATTTACTCCCACTGTTTTAAAACAGCCAATTGATATCTAGCAATTTTAAATGCATTTTTGTAAGGCAAAAAAACCCCCAAAACCAAACCAACCAACCAGTCAAGATTCAGGCACCTCTTTGGAAGAAAAGACACAGTAAAATAAAATATCAGGTGTTTGGTCAAAATCAACATATGTCTACCGACGTCAGTGAAGCCACACTGACTTTTAAAAATGCTGGAAATCCTCCCCAGTATTGCTTATACCCATTAAAAAGGGGTCAGGAAAGGGGTGGAGAGGTGAAAAGAAGGAAGATACAAAAGTGGTTTTTATTTAAAGAGCTAAAAAAAATCCACTAAGAATTTAACCTTTTGGTGACCTTTTCTTAATTGAAGCTTTGCCAGTTAGTACCAAAAGGGTAAAAAAAGCAATGGTGAAAGAAGCATTTATATACTTTCTTGTATCACATGGAGGGTTATTAACATAAGTAGCATTAACATCTCCTAAAGCCTACTTTTGTGTTCTGATGATTTACTCCTTGGCTTGTGTATTTAACTAAGCCAGTGCTCAGCACTCCCCTTCCGGTGACTCAAAGTCACAGCTCTGTAAACCAGACTGCTTGCTGTCTTAATCTGTGCTGTTTTTCACACTTGTGCTAATCACAGAAATAAACACACATTAAATGTCAGGGAAATATGAAGAATGCATTGTATCAACTTCTTACTAATAATAGAATTTGTAGGGATCTTCATTTGCTTCAACTGATTTAGAGATACGTGAGATGGAATTCAGGTTCTTCAATAACTTACACAAAGAGAAATGCAATTCCTTCTAATGAAATATGATGTGTTTTCAATGAAAATCAGTATTTTGCTTAACTGATCCTTTTCAGTAACACTAAACTGCAATATGCACTAGCATAGAATCTCAGAAGATTGGATACTATCAAATTACTGAGTACATTAAATGCTAAAAAGCTACCAAGAGATGAAAATGACCGCTAATATTTTATTTTCTTTTTCATGTAATTGAACTGGGGTAGTGCTCCAAATCATTTCTCCAAAGCTCATTTCTCCTGAGGCCAAATTTTGCCACTTACAGGATCTCTGGTATAATTGTTATTGACTTCAGAAGGGTCAGATTTTGGATTTACAGGATTTTTGGGTATAAAATACTATTTCTGTTTCCAATGAAATCAGTAGGGAATGTACTTATGGTAGATTTGGACTTTAAATATGAATCAGGTCATTAAATGCACATCACAACAAGAAAAATGGATTATCCCTCCTTCTTCCATTCTATGAGTGACAGCAGTCGAGGTCATGAAAATCTGACCTGTCTGAAATACCTCTTTTGGGGATAGTTTCAATGAAGAATGGATTATTGCAACCCATTTCTTCCTTTCATAATCTAAGGTAACAATCAGAAATCAACAAGCATCTTAGCTTTCTTCTTAAAGGATGGCTACCAAAATTCCAAGTATATTTATTAAAAATGGAAAGCTACTGCCGGTCAATTTGAGAAAATAGATCAAGGGCTTAACAGGTTACATTTAACCTGGAATACAAGAGCCATGAAAATGTCTAAACTGAACACAAAGGAGATTTTAAAACTAATGGAAATGTAATCAGTTCTTTTTTTTATCCTCCAGGATTCTGTTATATTGCTCCAGACTGCTCCCGCTATCTCCCGTCTAGGAAGCTCAATCTTCTCAAGCAAAAGCTTTGATCTACATGTTCTTTGCTAAGTAGTTTCAAGTATTAAAGAATTAATAACCATGCAGTGTATTTCCCCTCGCCTAATTCTGCATGCTGTATGGTTCTTCAGAAAATCAAACATTATCTGTCAGACAAATGGCACCATGGTTATTTGGAACATTTGATTTGGCAGTTTTCTAGCAATTCAGTAGTATTTTCAATTATGGTAATGTAATACAGAAAACATTGGCATTGTTTGGCTACCACAGACAGTTTTCTAGTACAGCATGAGAGAAAATAGGCCCACCCAGTTGTCCTGGCAAGAGTGAACTGGACTGGTTACTACCCAGTCCACATGGTGGGAATAAGCTGCAACTCCAGTCTTTTGTTCAGCTGCCACGGGGCATCTTCTGAACTTTCATGGCCTCCACACAGTGTCTGTTCTGTTGATAATTTAACAGCTATATAACTACAATAATCTGTCCTGTTTCATCCAGACAGTAGTAGTAATAAACATTGTTACTCAGGAAGTATTTGTATCCTGTGCTATATTCAGCAACTTTTAATTAGCAGCATGTGAAATGAAGCAGTCGCAATTGTTCTTCCATGCCTTAACAAATCCAGAGTCCTGGTGGTGGCATTTCATCACAACACTGTGGAAGTTAAATGAAAGTGGAGTTCATATGGATCATCCATCTTCAAAGGACCATGGTTATTGTAGGATAAAGAAAGCATTCCTCCCTGGGCAGCTGGGAATCTGCTGGTGTCTGAGGTCCTCTCACTCTGCCCTGCCGTGAGTACTTAGGGGCTGCTGAGAAAATCACCACCTCCATCGAGAGAGGTTTTGAACAGGGAGTCTTCTACATGGCAGTAGAGATGCATGAAGGCTTAAGCTGAACTCCACGGAATGAGTTGCTCTACAGAACTCAGTAATTCCAAGCTACATCCAATAAGCAAGTAGTGTAGCCAAATCGGAGTGGTTTTGTATGACAGTGTTGCTAAAGGTCCAGCAACCACATCCTATTGTTTCAGGGCAGCTTACTTGGGACTAGCTTTGCTTTAGTCTCCCATGGATTGAATAAGAAGAGAAATTTGCATACAGAGGTGCAGCTTCTGTTTTAGTTTTATCCCAAACCAGTCCAGTTCATAAGGACCAGGACTGCTGTGAATGAAAGCATAAGAAGTGCAGACAAGTGGAGGGATTCTCGTCAAAACCCGATTCCTAAACCAAACTCGAACACTAGTGCAGATGTACCCTCTACTGTCTGCCTGTCTTTTTCAACTGGGCTGATCACTGAAAACACAGATGTGAGGTCACAACAGAAGCACACCATAGAAAGATGCTTACAGCTAGGTTGGAATGGATGAGTTTTCAGCTTCTACCTCAACAGAGGTAAGGTTGCTGAGTTTGTGCAACGACTGAGGCTTCCAGGTGTACCAGGAAAATGGAAATTTTCCCCAAATTTATTCTTTATGTACCCCCATAACCATAAATAAACAGAGGTAATTGTACCAGCAACTGAGCAGGGAGCTGTAGAGCCTGCCAAGCAGGCGACACAGCATGCAGTGATTGCTGCCACTGGCTACGGAATAGCTGCAACTGTTCTCTCCTTTTTCAGTCATAGCTGAGGGACATATACAGTGCTCACAATGCACTCTACTACTGGGGAAAAGAAAATAAATTCCTGTCATGTTCAAAGGATGAAAAGCAGAATACATAGGAACAAATAATGGAAGGAGCTACTTTAATGTAATCTTTGAATTCCTTACACTGAAGCAATATGCCCTATCCTGCAGCTCTTGATATCCTTGCTAAGCCACTAACACAAGAACAAGAAGTGTGGGCCTCAGGATATATATGCAATTAAATACAAACTCTCAAAAACATTGTTGTAGAGGACACTAGGAGGAATGGTTAATGGCATAGCGGTGCCACACGGATGATGCAAATAACCCTGCTATTTAACTGCCTGATCATAACTCACTGTGGCATGAATTCACTGCTAAATGCCTGGATTTTCTCTGCCAGCCACTCTATCTAATAGTTATCCTTGACCTTTATGTATCAAAATGCTTCCTAGTTTACTGACTTCTCTAACGTTAACTTCAAAGCTCTCAAAGATAAAACTCCTTTCCGAAGAAGCTAGCTAGGGATATTTTTGATATTTTGAGTATTTTGAAAATATTCTCTCCCCTTATTAAGTGACAATTAAGTTGCAGAAAAATCCCACTGATGTAACAGCAGTGTTGCCTGAACTGAGATGCCGAAGGGTATCAACTCACTAGGCCATTGCGCACGTATACTGTATTCCAAAAGAGAAAGTGCATTTATTCCATGCAAAATTACAGCTTCTCCATAACACTTTTTGTCATCCAGAGGATTTCTGAGTAGCAACATCAAAAACTGCACACTCACAGGACACCGTTTTCTACAGTAATCCTATTAAAGCTGAATTTTGTGCTCATTTTTAGGTCTTTCCTGATGGTCACCATATTTCAGTCATTCAACTGCAGCTGACATGTCTGCAACCACTTTGTTCTTGATGTCTGAGACAAACATACTGTAATGTCTAAAAACCTGCACTTATGCTTTCTTCTTAGAGACCTCTCTCAGGAAGAGGCCACCTCATGCCAACCAGACTCAGACACATGTGAGGAAAACACAGTGAGGGTGTGTTAAAAAAGGTCCGACTTGATGGCTGTTTTCAACTGCCACTTTTAATGCATCCTGCTTCCAGTGCGGGAGAACAGAACTGTCCACAGCACCACAGCTTTATTAAAGTCAGGTGCTGCTGCTCCAGGCCTTAAGGTATCTGAATAACAAAATCACCCACATCCTGCAACTTTGTGCAGCTGAGAGAGAATGACTGTTCTTCACAGCCAGGTACTGCTGGCAATACCCAAGCATTATGTCACTGAATGCTTATCTCATCCATTTTGCTGGCAGACCACCTAACACTGGCACAATACAGCTTTCCATGCCAAATCTTCAACATGTGTATATGAACTAGCAGAATAATTTTTTTCACTCTGCTCTGGCTACTATTCCAGCATAATTTACTGAAAAGGTCTCAAATTTATTCGCTTAAGTCTTGTGCATAAAGGCATAATTTTAGGGCTCTTTTCCTGTAATAAGTTGAGCCCTTCCAACTTCCATTAGAGCCAAATGGAGTTGAAGGAGCTCCCTAAAAACCAAAATATTCAGATGGTAGATCATTATTCCTTATAAATGTTCTGGGTAAAAGAGAAATCAGCTCCTTCATACAGACTGGTTAATGAAATATTGTTGAAAGACAGCCCTTCTTGGTACTTGATATCTTCTCTCCATTCGGCTTTTTACCTATTTTACAACAAGGGAAAAAAAAAATACCAAAAATCTTTTCTCTGCCACTTTTACATGAGTATTGCATGTCATCTCCTAGCCTGACAGTCTGACGGCAAGTAAAATCAGCAAGAATGTTAACCATTCACAACTGCTGACGGCAACCAGCCTTGCTAATTTGAAGGGAAAAGTCAAAAAGGAGACAAGGAGTTTAAATGTGGTGTTTAAAGGTCCTATCCACACAAGCTAGCACCTTTTAAAAACTATGTTGCTGATATGCAAACATAGAGGAAAAGAACTGGCTGTCAGTTTATTGCAATGCCACATGGCTAGGAGACCAGACACATGAGAATATTTCCAATTCATAGAAAATATTAATCTTCTTATATGTGTATTTGTATAATTTCAATAAAATAAATATGTAAATAGGCAAGACATAAAGTCTTTAGCAGGTACATACCGGTTATCTATTTGAGACCCTCTAGATTTTTCTAGGGTTGACTGTGGCATCAGTCACAAGCTGTAATGCTGGCTCAGGATGCTCCATCTTGTAATTAAAGGTTTAATCTCCTCTTAGTCATCTGGACAGTTGTAATGAAATATGCCAGGTACTCCCTACTCTTGTTTTGGAAAAATGCCCAGCAGATTACAACAGCAACGAAATTAAATTACCCATTCTGTACGTCCACTTTACAGCATACTCATATTGTCCTTTACCAGTCTTGCATTAAAGCAAGATATATTAAACCAAAACAGCTTTCCTTGTTTTTTAGATTTCATTACCCTTCAGCAAAAAAAGAAAAGTCTTGCTCAGGACTCAGTATGTCACTTTGCTTTTCTGACATGTTGCTTCACACTTTAGTTGGGACACAGCTTTCTGCAGCACTAGGAAGAACACATTTTAGCTGTTACACATTGGTGACGATGCAATATTAACCGCAGACTCATGTCATTTAAAAAAAAATTAAATAACAAGGGTATAAAATATTCTCAGAAGCCAGATATCATTCCCCAAACATACTCTTATACCATCTGGCTTTGACCACACGGCCAGCTCCCTTCCTCTCCCTTTCTCCCTCCTGCTTTCCCCTTCTTTCCTGCTCCACATATTGCAGGTGCCAGTGACAAGTCTGAGTTACATCTGGGTAAAAACGAGGCTGAAACAAAATTAGAAACTACAAAGTGAGTGAGGAAAAGGTAAGCAGTAGCTGTTTGCTGGCTTCTGAAAATGTTCAGCAGCTCAGCTTAACTGAGGGAAGTCACATCTTACACACAGACACAAACACTTTTACTGACTAGGCTAAGAAGTTTTCAGTCACTTCCTACTGCAATAGATCTGGCAAGGCCAAGGGTCCCATCAATACCAAATGCTACAACTGCCTCAACAAAGCATCCCCAGTACCTCTCCGGAACACTGCAGCGAAGATTCACCTCTTTTTACACTGACCAGAATGCAAGTTTTTTGGTACCACTGACAATCCCTGAATAGATGTGGGACATGAGTCTCGGTGTTCTAGGCATAAAAGAGTACATGGGTCAGGCCAAAATTAAGGTGCATATTGAAAATCCATTCTGCACTAACACAACACATTTGTAACTGCCTTTCTGCCACTAGCACCAAGAACAGAATTAGTGAACTATAGCCAGCTGGTTTTATTAAGAAAAGTTGGACAATCATAAATGCAACAAAAATACAAATATGAGTGGTATTGATTGAGTCTATTTTTGGAGCAAGGGGGTTTGCATTGTCTGGGATCCTGAGAAAGGAGGAGCAGCAGAGTATGTTTTGGTAAGCCCTCCTGGACTGAGTACAATGTCACGATTTTAAGGGACTTAACTTAATGACCATTTTATTTCTTATACTCTGCATTAAGGACTAAATTATGCTTCCAATTAGCTTAAGAAAAGTATGAAATAAAACTGTTTTATTTGTTCTGGATTTACAAAAGATCAGAAACTACGCTGTTCTGAAAATTGTTCTGATCGCACACGCATTTATGCAATAAGAGGCTCGTGCAAAGCCCTTGCTCCAAATCCTTCAACTCGTCAGAAGGACAATGTGGGGAGACACAAGGCATTTGTACTCTAATCTAGAATAGCTACTGTCTCACAGCCCATCCTCAATGCCATTACGAAGTGCCAGTGTGGAAGAAGGTCGATAAAAACCAGATGGACTGGTATTTCTGTTGTGAAGCATTCACACGCAGAAGTGGGGCATGCTTTTCAGCACTGCTCAGCTCACACAAGCCCTGCTGTTAACGAGTAACCAGACTGCAGCGTTGTAGCACTCAGACACGTACAATACTACAACAAAAACTCCAGTATCAAAAAGTTGCTCCAGAGCTTCATCTGTTAACAAATAATCATACATATTTACCTTCCAAGTTTGGTCTTTCCCCTTTTTGCAAAGCTATTACAAGCAACTTTAGGCAGCACAGTGTTTGCAGAGTGGAATCCCACAGCATGATTTTAACCAGCAGAACAAAACCCTAGTGTTTACATTCAGACCTTTGTAGACGCTTTTATGTGACAAAGATGCCCAAACTCGATGACTCATTTCTTATAAAAGCAGACAAACATGAATACCCTCGGGAGGATCGAGGAGATGACAGTCATTAAGCAGACATAGATCGAGATACAGAGACCAAATGAATGCCTTAATGAGAATGGGAATTGCCCTTTCTTTTGTTGGTTTTTATTCCACTCCTGCTCAGCCTCCACCAAAATGACTTTGATGATTTTTAATAAAATCACAGTTTCTTACAGAAAACGGGCTCAGAATGTCTCAAGACAGCTATTCTGACTCCTGTAGTAGGGGCCAAATTACTGTTTTGCAAAACGGTTGCTTCTGCAACCAATAAAAGTGACTGTGGGACTGATGCAACAAACAGCAGTTCTGGAGAAGCTTCCAAACAATTCATGCTTAATTTAGGAATTTGGACAGTGAGTTTGACATTTGATTAAATCTGAATTTCCAAATTAAACAATCTAAAGAGCATTAAATTAACAACAGCATTATATCTTGCCAGTGACATAGCAACTCCCAGTGCCTCCCTGGGTGTTGTTAGGCACCAGCAGTTGATCAGAAGTCCTGATAAAGCTCAGAGACAACTCTCCCCAGACTGATTAAATGCAGGTGCTTTTTACATCTTGTTTTCAGAGTCTGCACAAGCCTACCATGCATCACAGCTGAGACCCACTGCACTGCTGTTCTGCAGCTCTTTTTAAATAAGCTCACTGATTGCTCCAGAGGCAAAGGTGTTCAGCTTCAGGTTTTTACTCCTGACACCCTGCCCCAGCTGAATCTGGCGTTTATCTCATATGCAAGTATTTGAAAATGTATGCGAGTGCTCACAAAGACAGGGTCTAGCAGCAGATGTCCATTGTTTCAAACGATGTTGAAGCTGGAGCGGGGGAAGCCAACAGACAGGTGTTCGACTCCTCCGTGCTGCCAAGTCTGCCCCATTAAGGAAAGGAGGCTGAAGGCCATCAGTGAAACAGTCAAAACTTAATCGCCAAATGTGTCTCTGCTCTAAATACCTCTCACCAGCTGGTTACTACTTATCCCCTGATGGTGTCTGGGCACATTCCCTCCAAAAAAGCAATCAAGCTCTTCTGATGTGGTGTGAGAAGCCAAGTCTGTTCCTTCCTCAGCGTACAAACACATGATCCACCTACAAAAAGTTCACAGAGCACCAGAAAGAAATGCTCAACAACTCATTTTTCCATGCTGGGCTGGGAAAACCCCACAATCAGGGCTAACAGTTTGCTTTTGTCATCAGAAAATCTTTCTGGCGAAGCAGAGGCAAGGTTACTGCCCTCCTCATCCGCCCCTGCAACTGCCACATGACATCACACCAAATTCCTTACTACTGGGAACTGGGTGCAGCTCCACAGATTCAGTGGAAAATGTAGTCCAAACTCAGGACTTTTTGTGGTCCTGCTACTGCTTCTGCATATGTGTTGTCTGACTCATAACCAAAGGATGGGTTAGGAATAGATAAACCATATTTTATCAGTTTCTTCAAAACCAAAAAGGTTTGGGTTTGGTTTTTTTTATGGTTAGGCTTGATCATCTTAAAGGTCTTTTCCCTTCTAAATGACTCTATGATTGTGGTTTTTTTAAGAGAACTTAGGGGTTTAATGGTGCTTTTGTACCTCCACTACTGGACTCCCTGCCTCTACGGAAAAATACCTGGGCTTAGGCTCAATTTAAAAATAAGGATTTGAGTTTGCTGCATATTTCAGGGAGGGACTTTGCTAAAAACATTCAGTGCTGAGCTAGGGAACACTCACTGCCAGCACAGGAATGCAGAAAAGTGATCCAGGAGTGCAAACAGCAAACCTTGGTCACATACACAATTTTTGTTACTAGGAACTTAAACACACACTTCACCTCTTTTGTTCCTTCTTATCCAAGCATCCAGATTAACCCTGAGTGCTAAAAAGAGATATTCCAACTATGAGGTAGTGGTCTGAGTCAAATAGAAGCAATTCTTACAGTTTTAGCAGTGTTGCTAAGATATCTGTAAATTATTTAGAGGGGGAAAAAAAGAAAAGCTAATTTATTTTTAGGATCTCTGTTTACTTTTTGCACTCTCCCCACATGGTGCAGTGTTTTTTCTCATCTATCAGAAGACTGTTACTTAGCTTCCAGCCTATGGGAGATATGCTTGAATTTTGTGTAGAAATCACAAAGCAGGAGGATTGTCCTTTTATCAGAGTAGTGTATTGGGATTCAAGAAACCTTGGCTCATTCCCTACTCTAACAGAAATTCTCTTTTTGACATTTGGCAAAATGCTTTATTTCTTCACACTTCTGAAAACAGTCTTCCTGTTCTGTTATCCTGTGTGAATAGTGAAACCCCATCTGAAAAACAGAGATACCATTTCCCTTTTGTTACCCATCATTCTGCATGTTTATACTGCAGTCTCTGCAGGATTGGGACTTTTCCCCACTATGGGTTTATACAGTTTATACAATGGAGCTCTGGTACAGCTCAAAACCTCTAGACATTAATGGACTGCTAATATTAGTTCAACTCCTAGCACTAAGAAGCCAAAATTACTGGGGGAAAGTAATCTGTGAAAACTCCAAAATCAAGTCCTGGAGTTCTCATCCTGACAAAATTCTTCCTGCTACCAAGATGTCATGCTTCAGCCATAAATAAAGCATTATTCTATGAACCAAGTTGGTAATTTCTTTTCAGTAATAAATTTAGAGGTAGAACCCAGTTTGGAAACAAATCTGTGACAATAAAGGGATCTAAAGCCCTACCTGACTGACAAATTCAGGTTTTCCATTATTCAAACCAGAGGATTCCATATGAAGGCAACTGCAAAGGAGGAAGCTTAATTTATCCCACATTAAGATTCAAATTGTTCAGAGATAGACTATCACTGATTTAACTCCACTCTACAAGATCTCACGGCCTATGATTTAATTGGCCAATTACTTATCCTTGATGAGAAACTGGTGAGAATGCTGTGCCTCATACATGAAGCAGTGGTTATAGTAAAATGTGGATGAAATGTGCAAGTCTAAATCAGAGCATTTTATCAATCATTTGCAAAGCTGACAGGCTTAATGGGTTTGGAACGATGAATATATTGGCATTTTGTTATTTGTCACAAACTAATAGAAAGCCCTATTAAAGTTATGCAAATTCTTTGTCCAGCATAAACAAATGATGATCCATATTCATATTTGCCTCAGGAGGAATAAAACACATACATTAACTCATTAGCTGGTTTTTCTGGCTAATACTTCACACGAAGTGTGGGGAAATTTATTTTTGTATATGCCCAACTACTTCCCAGTTATTTATCCAATGTGCTCAGGGGAACCAAATCTCCCTTAGACTTTGAAGTCAAGAATTGGACAAGATGCTGCCATTTGGAGCACACAACAAACTCTTGGGCCATCATCATTCTCTGGGTGCCTGGCAGTCAGGGAAGAATTTATTATGTCTGAATGAAAACCCCCAAGGATGACTGAGAGAAAATGGAGATTCTTCAAGGAAGAAAATAATGTTTCAGTTTTAAGGTTATTTTCTGTCAGTCCTGTCCCTGCAAGATGCAGTTCAGACAGAGGTTGCTGCACAGATACTTTTATTGTGCTGAAAGGCCTCGTACAGGATCACTGTGCAGGATAAGTTTGGGGGAAGCCCATGTTTGCCTGTGTATAATTGAGAAAAGTCAGTGACAAGACCACCAACAGAAAGAACACTGGAGCATACAAGGCCACACGTGAATAGTTACACGCTTTAACATACCCTTTTGAGCAATACGTTCACCCAATATGCGCTGATACTCCTTGTGGTAATATGTATTATTTGCTCAATCCACTCCAAAACCTTTTGTTCTCATTTCTGTGTCCATCCACTTTATCTCCCTAAGGGATGAGGACATTTCCATCTCTCATACTGCATTTTACAAAGGCTGAGCAATCCAGATCCATTAGTTCACTGCTCATGCAGCCTTGGGAGAAGGACCGCAAGCGACTACTACATGCAGAACAACACGAGGCCTCTGCTCCTTGTAGAAGGTGCTGCAGAAGGTTATCAGGGGACAGTGGATTTCCAGTGACCAGGCAATGCCAAGCTAGCACAAGATTCACACTAATCTTTGGTCCTTGTTTATTCCATTGCCTTCTGATGATGATGGGTTATCTCATTTATGGTGCCTGAATAGGAAAGCATTATCCTTTCTAAATCCAAAGCTTTGCTGCTTTATCACTGAAGAGGAATATACCACACTTAGGAATTGAGTGCTCCCAGTAATTCACATCAGTTTCTGGGAGAGCAAAGAGGAAGAACTGGGCCTGTGATTTACCTTATTTTTCAGCTGGCATAGCTGCAAACATTTCCATTGCGGGCAATATAAAATAATAATAATCCTTAATATTCTGGGGATTCACAACTTAAACTCAGACATCTTCAATGCTTAACTCCATCCTGCAGTGCATGCTATTTAGGATTTTGCTTGAAAGAGGGGATACCATTGGAAATGATTACACAGAGGAGATATTCCAAGGAAAGCTGCTAAGGAACGAAAGCCTTACAGAGGTCCTCTAGTAAGATATGAAGAATATGTCAAGAGAAATGAAGCTTTTAACCAGGCACCTTTGGCTTGTTCAGTGCCTGGAGAAGGAATGTCCGAAACCTCAACAGGCGCTAGGCTGGCAGCGATCCTTGTGCGCCTAGAGCCAGTCAGCCTCCTCACCATCCCTTGCTGACTGTGCAAGGGAAGTCTCTGGAGGTTAACAAAGACTGTTCAAGGCCTGTCAACTCAGCTGAACTGCTAGAGCCCCACTGGATTGGCATCCAGAAAAGACCACTGAGCCACATGGCTTCCAACAACCTTGGGCTGTGGTCAGTTTTCTTCTTTAAATGAGGGAGTCTTATTTAAAAGTCCACTGCATTCAGCAGAGGATCTCCATGGGCCTCGGAGCAGGCCCTTAATACATCTTGAAAAGCAAAAAAAAATTTTTAATTTCAAGTGTTGTTCTTATGGGATTTCCACATTATCAAACTATTAAGGTGAAGTGGTGTCTAGGGAGAAGGTAGCATTTCAGAATTGCATACTTCCAGTGCTTTTAAAAATTTCTGCTACTACTGTGCAGGGTATGAATCTTATTACACTTGATAGTATTCCTGCATATAAATGAAAGCAGAGAAAAACCACTGAGAGGAATCAATGAGCTGAATGGAAGGGTTTTTTTCTTATAATCATGTTCCAATTTTGTGTTTTCTGGAAGTTATTCTTATCTTTTTCTATTATCCTCAAGTGCCTGAAATTCTCTTTGATGGAAGACAGCTGCATCCTACTGCAGTTGACAAGCCCTGGAAAAATGCATCTGACAACCACGCTCTGGAAAGATGCATCTGTAATGGCTCCTTTCAGTGCAAAAAGAATCAGTGCAGCAAGGTAAGAGCTCTTGCTCAGCTGCTGCTTTCTGACACTTTGATCTCTGCTTGCAAGGTGATCTAGCCTGAAGGCATGCCAGGGAGGCCTCCAATCTTGTCAGATCCCATAAAAAAAGCAGGACTGCAGCTGGTCAGTAGTTAGGTGGAAAGCTAAATTTTGCAGGAGATAATGTTGAGGATTCAATAGATGGCAGTCTTACCTCAGAGTCAACACTGAGGAGCTGAGCGAATGAGATCTCAAAGGCTGGGGATGCCGTCTTTTAGAGGTGCAAAAATTAGGTACCAGGATGAAAAAACTCCAAGGTACATTCGGGAGATCATGACCAACTGTTAATGTTTCACCGAGAAATGCCATTTGCCAGCCTGTAGACATTCTCTCCCAATTTCAAAGCCATACTCTTGTGAAGCCATGACATGCTTTTTAAAGTCTCCCATCTCCTGCTCCAGAGATTGCTCAGCTGAACGAAAAATGATCTGTGTGTATGAGACCAGAATTTCTCTGTACAAGCCACTGAAGACAGTGTCAGATAGGCAGAAGATATCACAAGCGTAACACTGAAGAATGAATTTTTTATGTTTCAGTGTTGAATCTTTCTTTTATTACACAGCTAAGAGATTACTAAGCTGTGACTGTATTCAGAAGGGAGGGAGGTAGAAGAATTTCACTTACAACCCTGTACAATTTATCCTGTTCTTGGGTCTGTGAAAAAGCAGTCCTGAGCAGATAGGTGTTTAAAAGTTTTACCTTCTGCTACCTCATGCATGCCTTGGCTAGCTAGCAGAGCTCAACCAGTGTCAGATACAAGCTGTCTGGATCAACAGCAACATTCCATGCCCAATTTTTAATGCAAAAAGCAAACTTGCATCAAGAATCAATGTGTCTCTAAGTGTCCTATCTTCACTGGCCAGAAAAAAGGCATTATTATATCAAGGGTTCAAGGCACTTGCCCATGTGGGCCATATACTGTTTTCAATCAGCTGGTCCTAAACATGAACTGACTTTGAGCTGCTGTCCAACAGAACCTACACAAACAACTGGATGCTTTCCTCATATCAAACTCCAAGCACTTCTAATACTTCTGGATCAATAGGTTTTCTGATGTGTTTATCAAGGTCTGTGGTGTCTGTCTCCCACTTTTTATTTTTAGAGTGCTGTAGGGACTTAATTCCTGCAGCTCCAGCTCAGAGAGATTGGAAAAACTACAAGCTAGGAGAACCTTATGTTTTCAAGGACCTTATGCCAGCATTCAACCATAAAACAAGTACCCCTTCTTTTCTGGACCTATCATACAATGTTGACTTCATCTAAAACAATTTTTTTCCCTGACACAAGAAAAATAAAGTGTTGATGTACATGAGTTGATAATATCATAAATACAATTGTGAACAAGATGCATCTAGAGCAGCTGTAGTGACTTAGGAAAAGTATGCATGGGTATGTACGTTTACTTATGTATGCAGGTATATTTATTTGCTTACATATATGCACAGTATTTTTCTTGTTCAAAATTTGTACACTTAGTTGTTTGGATTTGTTTCCATATTTTTCTGAACACAGAGAGGTAATATTCCACAGCGCTCTTTATGTAGAAATTCTTTTTCCTTGTTTGCAGAAAAAACAAACGTAACTTTTAAACAGTAAAAGAGAAAAGAAAACAAGGCATTGAAAAATGATCAATGGAGACAGTCTGAAAAGGTGTACACAAACATACTTAAAAGGAGCCCTACCAGGGACAGAAGATTACTATTTTAACCCTTTGAAGAATTTCATCCCATTCCATCACAGGTAGGATTTATAGTATCAACTAGTCTTTGGTACATGCTGCAGAGGGATCTGTACCCAATGAAGAAAAGGCCTCAAGAAGTTGTTTAGTGAAGTTGACTCTTGCCCTTTTGCTAGCAATTTAGGACATTCTCAGTGTATCGCTGACAAAGTACTAAGAAAACTGGAGTTAACAAAAACATTAGCAAATATTGCTGGTTAAATGATTGGTATATGACTGGCATGTGGAAACAGTCAAGAAATACAGAAAACAGCATTCTTGTTCACTTGTGTGGCTACTTGCAAATTTTATGTGCATATTATCATGTCAGGACCCAGTAGCACAGTCTTTCAAAAATACACTCCAGTGTCATTAGAAACTTGTGAGTCCCATATTCCTCTCAGGAAATGATGCTGCACTGCTTTTGATAAGCTACTTTATTGCTTTTCTGCAGTTTAACTACCTGTAATGGAGAGAATATTACCTACCTACCTTAGGGGAAGGCTAGGATTCTTAACTACATAATAGACTTGAAACGCTGTCATCAAAAAACCCCTTTAACTGAAAAAAAACTATGATGAACATTTCAAGGAGTTCCAGCCATTTTTACTGGTTCATTTCTTACTGAGACAGAAAATGTTTAACCTGTTAGAAGGAGGAAAGAGAGATGGAAAGAAACTTCTCAGCCATTACTGTTCAATGCAGTAAGTGGATGCAAGTACTACAGAGGTGGCATGCACTGCAAGGGAAGGCCATTGCTAATGTTATCAGTACAGCTTTAAGACCTGGCACATCTGTGACTGTACGTACTATCAAGCCTGATGCCTATTCACAATGAGAACAAAAAGTCCTCTACCTAGGTTTTCTCATGAAACAGAAAGCTTGTGTTCTGTGACATTTTACGCTTCTCAGTTTTAAATGAACTGCTGTTCCCTCTCTCCTGCTTTTGGCTAGCAGTCAGGAGTCATCAATATTCTCCTCCTGTTTTCACTGTAAGTCAACCTTGGTGACCTAGCTGCCTCATAACAAAATCTTGACTGAACAAAGAAACCATTTCTCATCCATTTCACATAATGCAGCACAAATGAAAGCCCTGGAAATGTTTTATTCCTCCATATTGCTTGTCACATGTAGCTTTTCAGCAGCACTTCATTTGTCCTCTATCCATTTCCACACAGTAATTTTATTATCATGCAGCCCCGGAAGGGCAGGAACTTGCTGTTATTAAAATGTGAGAACACAATCTGAACTGCTTAATGCCCATGGCAGCCTGCAAACTCTACTGCAGCAAGAAGTCCATGTCTACATAAGCAGACCTAGGTAGCAGGGCTCAGCAGAAAAGTGGCACCCAAAGCAAGACCTGCCCTCAGGCACTCATCTCTAAGGCAGGTGAATTTCTGACAACTAGATATGAAATCTTGCTGGATTGTTGGAACAAAGATTGCAAATTTTCCGGTGTAGCACATCATCCAGGAGTTGTAACTTGAACCAACTGCTTGTTCTTGAAATTCAAGGACATAGGCAAATTTGCTTGCAAAATGCACACAAAATTTCCAGTGGAAAATAGTTTGAAAGAATCTTGAAGAGTTTCTACACACAGCAAAACCAAGGGTATCTCAAAGGATCTCTATCACTGTTATTCCCCTGTACTTGGTCTTACTTCCAGCAGAAATCAGGAATTACTTCTGAAAGCAATAGTGTTCAGTACATTTCACTGCCCCAATGCAGACTTCATTGTGTTCATTCCAACTTCTAAAAATATTTTCCAACCAGCCGCTGTTGTATCTAGTTGTGTCCAGCTTGACCTACTCTGTTCTTGCCCTTTTTTATTTAAATCGGTAAAGATATTATTCATCAAAGTGTTCCCATAGTCCCAATATGAAAAAATGGCCTCATATTAACCACGAGAGATGCTCACATCAGTGTAACATTATACACAATCACCTCTGCAGTTTACATATTTTGAGAAAGCCTATCTTACAAGCCAGTGAAAAGGGTTTACAAGCAGATTAAAGGATAAAACTGCCAAATACACTAAAATACATGGTCGATATGCTGCTAACCACAAATCCATAACTGTTTTGCTGATAAAGCATTGCCTAAGCTGCAGTTTGTTCAGATTGCTGCTTCAGATTTCTCATGACATGATCAGCAAAATGAGGAGTAGCAATTCCGCTGTTTCCAAAAGAGATGTGTTGGCTTGCAGTCATGTCTGTATAACTGATTTTCAAATTCCTCTGTTGAGCTTTGAAGTGATTAAAAGAAACCAGCATGGAATTTCCCCTTTATGCTTTCTTCAGCAAACCTACTTATGGAAAGTGTTTTGATTTACAGTGTAGGTCTTACAGTTTGAGAGATTAATTCCTCCTTCTTCCACCTAGAACTGTGTGCTTATGAAACACCAACTGATTACCAGCTGAACCTCCCGCCCAAGAGCAAAATGACCATGCTGGAGGGCTACTTCGCTCAAAGAGGTTGCAAAACCTCCTCTGGAGGTTTGCAAGACTCAGCAAGGCAAAGCCATGCTTCACCTGATCTACAGTTGGCAGTAGCCCCCTTTGAGCTGGAGGCTGGACCAAGTGACCTCCAGAGACCCCTGCTTATCAGGATTTATATTATTCTGTGACTTTGTATTTGGTCAGTGATTAAGCTGTAGAAGGTACTGCTCCTGGAACAGCTATTTTTAGAGCACTCCTCTCTCAGTGGAGAGTCTTCAGTGACAATTAGAAAATGGAAGACTTCATTTTACGAGGATATGTTTGGAATCCTCTGCTGTCTCATATTCTCAGAATGATACTATCTTGTGACATTAGAAGAATGTATGCAAAAGGAAGAGATATTGCAGACAATGCTTTCTCCATCCTGACCACGGCTAAGAAAATGATCTTCAGTGAGCAAAATAAGACATAACCATACGAATGACTAAGACCTGTAGTAATTACAAAGTCCCTTCCCTCACCACAAGCCCTCTCTCTAGCAGAAGGTTGCTGAATGAAGACATAGAAGAACTTGCAAAACTCCTTGTAGTACTATGCAGTGTTCATACATGCAAAGTACTGAGTTTATAGGACTAGCCTCCCTCGACATTATAACAACCTATTTCTTTAAAAGGAAATTAAGACAGAGCTCACAAATGCTCTTAATTCAGACTCAAACATAAATATAAAATAATCCAATTTAAAAAATCACCCCAGAACATCGATATGCATGTGCTAAAGAATGACAAGAGGTACTTCAAATACATTGAAGCCAAGCTAAAACAATAGATTGTTCAGCACATTGGTTATCTCCTAAAAATTCTAGGCTATTAATTTCTAGTCTAGCCTTACAGTTTAGAACTAAACATTCACTTATGGAAACAATCTACAAATATCTATACATGTGATCACCTCAATCTCTAGACAAAAGTAATGTAATATCTAAAGATGAACTTATGCATGAAACTCATCTCAACTGCATAAAGTCTGCTCAAGAAAGCATCCATATTAGCAATTAGTCCCATCCATTAAAACTTGGTCTATGTTAACCATGCCACTGATCATGTAAGCAAAACCAACTAGAAATTACCAAAAAAAAAAAAAAAAAAGCTTCACTTGTAAATAGTCAGAATCGAGTATGCAAATATTATGGTTCAAGGTATTCACACCACTTGAAGCATAAATCACACTAACAGCTGAGAGACACTTCCATTTCTCTCTGGAGTGCAATCTACTTAAAAAGTCATTGCTAGAAGGTAACAGTTGTGCCAAGGTAGCATTTGATATCTAAATAATTGACTTAAAAGTCTTGTTAGTTGATGGCTGACCATAAAAGCATTCTGTCTGTTGGCTAAAATAGCTCAAAACAGACCAGACACTTGTGAAAGTTCTCATGAACAATCTGGTGGTTTTTTGTCCCAGGTGGGGCAAAGTGTTCTTTAACACTTAAATGTACTTCATCTGAAGAAATCAAAAGAACAGCAATTTCTTTTCCAGTATATACAGGATGCCAAACGTTAAAGCAACCCACACTGAGAGCTTTTATCTGCAGTTAGATTAGCTTCCTGTAATAACCACACATAAGTAATTGTGCAGCCTAGTGATTTTCAATCTTTCTCCATTTGCAGACCTCCCCTAGGTGTTTTCCCATGGAGGTGAGCCTGTGTTTCAATCAATTTTAAACCTCCTGAAGTAAACTTACTTTACTTTGTTCTGTGCTGTAGAACACCGAGGCAGTACCTCAGTGATACCCGGGGCATCTGTAGACTGTGAGCTCCAGGACCACAGTGCTGCCTCCATGAGCCTGCTCATACTGGCATGGGCATGCCCTTGAGCAGGGAACCTTCAACCAGTACTCGAACTCTGTGTTCGTAGTGGAAGCAATTACACAAGCCTTCCTTAGCACACCTCACAGCTATGGAGGGCAGTACTAAGCCCCACATCTCTTAGTTTTTGTGCTTTTTTTCAAATAAAAGAAAACCAACTTTGATCAAATTCATCTGCCTTACTGTGTATCTCATGTTTCAGCTTTTTAATATGTTTGAGAATCAAAAAGAACATAATGGTCATTACAAATTTCACATAAAACATTCACTCATGTACTTGAAAAAAATATTCTGTATTATATACAGAAATACCTAAATTTTTTTGCCTCAGCTATTTCTACTTAAGTTTTTTTTTTACTTAAAAATATGATCCTCTCATTATATCCTGGTCAGGTGTCTCACCTGGTCAAGGATCTGAACTCAAACCCAGACAAAGATAAATCATTAGCTGTTTCCAAACTGAGGACTCCTCTTTCAATAGCCTCTCCCCAAGAACTGGAAGCACCGAATTATGTTGAAGGTAAGAAGAATTGCACTCCTTTCACTGCTCCTGGCTGGTGGTATTAAAACAGACACCTTCTTTGCATTTCAAATTTGTGTTCAGAGCATGAATGCTACAGAGCAGACAGGGCACTTTGCTAAGTCAGATCAAAAAAGGAAGTTTGCTTCAGAAGACATTTTAAGTTCATGCCAAGAAACACTATAATTGTTACAATTTTTTTTTTTTAAAGTACAGCCTAGAAAAAGATAAGGACAACATTTAATAGGACTGCACACAAGGTACATTCTTTCTTCAGTGACATTCACACAAAATCAATTCAAGACTATGTGTTTTAATGAACATGAAAATACAATATCAGTCCATTGGGCTATCAACTGAAAGATCAAGTTTTCACAATAATGTCTAGTAACTACCTGCAAAAGTGTTCATGCACTGCTTACAAGAAGAGAAATGTCTTGTATGTACACAAGCAAACACTTGGCTGTGCATCCTGAGGGCTGCTATCTGCTTGTAGGCGCCGTGATCCAACATACTTGTTCAAATGTGAGATTGTCTTCTTGCAGCCATGAGCATAATTTTGCTAGAAAACCTTTAGTGTTTGTCAGCCAAATACTAGTGGTGCCCCCAGAGACTGCAGGACAAGTATATTCTGTCTCACCTTCTGACAGAGGGCAGTAATGACAAATGCCTGTTTAAAGTTTTGCCTTATTTTAGAAGTTGCATTGGCTACAACTAGATATAATTAATTCTACTCATGTATGATGTTGTTATATAGTCCTATAAGAACCCCTGCCTTTCATAGCTTGCTGTTTTCACAAACTATTACATAAACTTACGTATTTGTAAGGTGTTTCTCTAAAACTTGTGACACTTGGGCTAAAGTCAAAATTGCCCCAACCCAGTACAAACTTGATTTTTATCCCATTATTTATTTATGCAGATTTTTTAATTTCATCTAGTCTTTACTGTTGATTATTACTTATTCCATGTCTCATGGAGACAGAGCAGAGATGAGAGATCTGTTTAATTTGGTGCCAGCCTAGCCCTTCAAACTCACAACATGAAAAATGAGGCAGAGAGCTGGAAGGAAACCCTTTAAAACCTTTATTATACAGGACAAAAACAGGCTCATAATCATCAAGAACACCTTAACATTGCACAGAAATTATAGGGCTAATTTTGGTGGCAGACAGAGATGCTACCGTGTTGTCACTTAACCTTAAGTGTTTTGAGTACTGAAAAGTCTAGAAGTATGCGATAAAAAAGAAAAAAAACCTTCAAAATTTCATTTCAGTTTGTTCACAAATTATTAAAAATATACAGAAGCAGAAAAACGACTGAATACAAGGGCAAAGTTCTGACATACAATAACTACTCCTAAAGATTTTCTCAACAGAACATGCTTTTCAACTACAGCCAGTGTTTCACACAATTTATTCTAATATATTGATTTTTCAGGCCACAGCTGTTGTCCTTTGGACTTCATTCGCAGCTGTTTCTTCTTTTTCTTGTAATCAATGCAACTAAAGCTAGTGCAGTATTTACTTTTGCCAACTTAGCTCACACAAGTCTTTTTTTTTTCTTCTTCTTCTTTTTTCTTTTTTTTTTACTTTTTGGCAAAACCATTTTATTTCTAGCTTGCCTTCAAAGTTGAATCAAAATTTTTTGCCCGTATCTCTCATAACTACTTATTGTATATAAAATAAAAAAGCAATCAGGTATGAATGACAAAAGTCAGGCTAATCAGTAGTCTGCTTTTCTCGAGTGTATAATGAGCCTGTTCCAAACACTAGGGGTTTACTACCCTTGCAGACCATTTTTTGATATTTTCAATAGGCAGAAAACATGTCAGCTCCCTGTGCATTCCACTGCCAGCATGCCACAGCTTTAAAAAGGTATATGCATCTCTGCAAACAAAAATATGGCTGAAGTCAATGCATAAGAGTTAAGTTTTATTTATGTTCCTCCACTCAGGAGAACTCTCTAAAAGGGGTGTGCACTGACTCTACAGTTGCCTCTTCCCTACTTCTTCTTCCTCCTTCGAGCCCCCCAAACATGGCATTAAATTCAAAGCACTGGAGCAGGCCCTAGGCCACTAGGACATAGCTGTACATGTGCATATGAAACAAACCTGTCATAAATGTCACTGCAGGACTCCTGGACGCGACTATATTATTGTAATGAGTTCAGTATCAATCAAACACGCTCCTCTTGTCAGAAATAAAGCCTAGTTTCTGACTTTTAAAAACAGCTATTAACGTCAATCATGATTTGAAGTCAATCGCATCAGGAGAGCCATGGTTGGATCTCGAAAATTTTAAGTATGATATGACAGATGGTAAGTGGAAGCTTTTGTTACTTCTGCAGCAGCAACACCAGCTACTCTGCTGCCAGGATATACAAAGAGAAACACAAGCAAGGCTTTAGGTCAACATTTCATACCGAGATGAGACACACACAGCAATGAAGGGCTTTTTGTTGCACAGGAACGTGTGAGCCTCTAATCCTCAAATCTCCACAAAAGTGAGACCTTCATTTCAGATACCTGGGTTAGTAAAGCTGTCATGTATAAGTTATTTTAAAAATACCATTTTCCCTATATCATAAGAGATGCATGTAACAAATCCCCAAAACAGCCCTGTCAGGGAATAACCCCCACTAAAAGCCTGTCTGTTTGGGAAACCAGCACTAGCTGCATTCATGTAAAAATCACTGCACCCAAACAACATGGATCAAGAAGTCAAGCAAACAACTCTTTCATTACATCTAGTCTTGTACTTTGTATACCAAGTATTTATCTTTACTGAAGTGCCTCTGTGAAGGACCAAGACTAAAAAGCTTTCAGTCTTCAGACATAAACCAACACCACAATTGAAAAGGGGTTTCACAAGGATGGCCAGACAGTACCCTGAACAATGTGCTCTTTAAGGCATAAAAACATGACTAGCAAGCAAGTTAAAGAAGAGAAACACGTGCCTAAAATCACTCTAGCTGCATTATGAAAACATTGAACAGATTTTTGGCACAGGACAATAGTCTGCATTTATGTTTCATCACAGGCTGCTGTACATCTACAAAGGAAATAGTGAGCAGGGGCAATGAATCCTTTCTAGGGGACACACAAAAAACAGAGGACCTTGTCACTGAACTGCTGTCTACTACAGAAACTACCCAAAGTGACCAAGATATAGCAAGCCTTTCTCTGTTGCAAATCAACATACTGCTCCAGAGAGCAGCCTGGCTGCCAGGCAGTACTGCAGAGGATAATGGAGAACATCACTGCATTACACTTTACAACAACGATACACCTTGTAATATACAACCGGCTTTTCTTCTAGTACCCCTTTCTCAGATGCTGCCATCTTAGGTGAATGACAAGGTAAATCTCCATCGGGCTGCTGCCTTCCCTCTGTCTCCTCTCATGTGACAGTTGTTGCTGCCACAAATGTCCCACTAAAATTGATGCCTGGTTTCTACCCCAGCTGATACCCTACTCATCGCCTTGCAAATCCAGAAAAGCTCCAAAGAGGAAAAGTTACCATTTATCAAAGTTTTTCACTCAGCTGCTTGCCTCAATGGTGTTCCCTTTTTACACTTCCTGGTGAGATAATAGTTTTCACTGTCTGTACTTCTGGGTTATATACTTTTCATTTTGCCCATTGTACAGTGGCTTGTAAAGCTCACAGATATCTAAAAAACCAATCTACAAAGCAGTCTTTGCAGAACTCTGCACATGAAAAATCAGCCTGTTCAGGTCTTGAGGCTTAGCCCCCTCTTAAATTAACAAAGATCTACAATTCATGCAGAACTAACACAACATAGCTTAGAATTCCCCAAAAGCACATCAAAATTTTTTCCTCTTCTTCAAGCCAAAGCAGTTGAGAGGCATGTCTACCACTCACCCCTGAGTGAGGCATTTCTAGGACTGCCAACTCTTTTTTTTGCAGTCTCTGAAACTCTGTCCTAGTTCTCAGTGAGACTTTCTGCCTTGATCTTACTGATCTTGTGCAGAGCATAGCACAAGGTTATAATTCAAGGCAGACACTGCTCAGTTTTTAAAGTCTTCCAATTAGTGTCCATCATGTGCTCTTATCCTCAAAGGATGCGCTACAGCACTGTGGCTGCTTAAGTGTAAATAAACAATTCTTCATCATCCAGGTGTCCAAATTAATGCTCTCTAGTCATAGGTACCAGCAGATAAACAAAGCTTCCTGGAATAAGAGATGGAACACAGAGATCATTAAAGCAAGAAAAGGTCAGTAAACAACTTGCTTTACCTCAGACAAAACAGGTGAGAACACATAATTCTATTTTCTACATCTGCTTTTTTATCTTCAGTTTTCCAAGTGAACCCACACCAAACTTGCACAGAACTCAGCAAGTGAGAGCAGGATCCTATTTATGAGCGGCACAGCCCATGCAGGAGGACAAGCAAAGGGACAGGGCCTGCAGCCAATGTGACTGAGCAATTTTTTTGCAGTAAAGGACGTCAGAAGCCTCAAGATTATCAGCCTTTCTTTGAATTCCAAGCCTATTACAACAGATAACTGTGATTAACACTACTCTGTCTTTGCATCTTTTTTTTTTTTTACTGCTTGAGGAATTTTACAGACAAGAAAAAGAAAAAGATTCAACTCCTTGTCTGGAATTTCTAGACACTGAACAGCCCTGGTCAGAGGACTACCTCATCACAAAAATGCATTTGACAACTGCAGCTGCCCACACCAACTGTGCAAGACCTGCCCTGTAGATTAAACCTTCCAAAGTGCAGTGTGTTCCACACAACTAGAAAGAAGCAGAACTGCTGCACATCTGCAGGCAATGCCTCGCTATACAGTGAGGGCTCAGCATCATTTAGAGGCAAAATGCTTCTTGCTGGCTGATGTGAAACTGATGCACTGAAGATTCATCCCTCACTGTTTATGCTCTGCTTGTAAAGGTTGAGGAAGAGACCTTGAAGAACATTAACTACTTTGAAAAGGAAAAAAAATCAGTCAGTTGTTTATTCCCAGAAAATGTGCTCACCCATCTAACTAGAAAGATTATCTAGCCTGCTGTTTCGCATCCCACCTAAAACTAATTTCTGACTGTAAATTCAGTAGGTTACCAGACTAAAATTCCAGCCACGAGTGTACCTGGAATTTAGAATTAATTTTCCTAACCAAATCAGGTTTCTTTCCACAAAACATAAAAATAACTTCTTATGCCAATACAGAATGCACCTTCAGCTGACATCCCTAAATAAATTCAATCTACTAGCTAAGAGACAGTTTGAACGATGGGGGCATTTTTAACATGAAGTAATACATAGTCCAGCATTCAGAGCAAGCTTTTTCAGGCAGCAGCCCAATCCAAACAATTTTCTTTGGTTTTCATTTTAACCAGCTTTCAGATCTCTCCATTACTGACAGGCTGCAAATAAAATACTACTTTTATCCCAGAGGGACACTATTCACACAGTATTTCCAACTTTGCAAGAATAAGGTTATAAAAGGTGCCAAAATAATCAAAAAACCCCTATTCCTACTGACTGTTTGAGAGAACTGATTTGGCTTCTTTGAACTTCAACAAACTGCCTTCCTTTAACACTGTCTTTGGCTGACCATATTGGAAATGGCTATTTAACCATAAGGTTAGCGTAATTCCTCTGAAGGAACAAGGTAAATCGTCATATTTTTCAAGTGATTTCTATTCAGTTCATTATCAAAACTGAGATCATTCCCAAACCCCACAAATCAGCATCTTTACCTGGAGACAGATTTGTTTTTCTTGCTATGTAAGATTTGGATATGACATTTCCTTCCCATAAAGTTCTGTGCCACATACACTTTTCAAGAGGGGAACTGTAAAAAATGTTACAATTTCATCTCGTAGTTTTAATCTGTGGGTGATGTTTTTTTTAAAGCAGCTTAGCAGGTGAAATGCCTGAATCCATCTGCTGTGAAAAGTTGCTGTAGATGTGGAGTAGGAAAGGAGGAAGAAGAGGGGTGATGTCAGTTTGATAACACAGTTGCTAGAAGAAAACATGTTTTATATGGGTAGCAAGGGTCATCAATAAAAATCATGGCCATCATAAGGCACGGTTAACAATATAAATGTGACATCTATGCTGAGATAGGGCTGTTGGGTGTTTAACTTCACCATGAAATATGACATTTCCCAATGTTTTATGTCAGTCAACAGTGGCAGGGCCGTGTTCACTGTGTGTCTATTTGTTTGGTCGCAATAAAAACATTTGAGATCCACTTCATTATTTAAATTGTACAATTGAGTTGTTCAGAGCTGCAATAAGTTTTAAGATGCGCAGCTGGGCTGTGACTCTCATAGTGGGATTTTCCAGTTCTCCTTGGAAAAATCTGCTGTGATGACACGGCTGAATTACAGTCAGCTCCTTCACACAGATTCATCTTGCTGGATGTATGATAAATGAATAAATACATGCATAAGCAAATAAAACAAGCACTCCAGAAATTTGTGGGGGAAAAGGAAAAAGTCTTCTATTAGAAAGTATAGCTCGGCAACGGCAGCTTGATAAAAGGACAGGTCAATGGACAGTTGGCACCTCAAAAATTGAACAGAAATCGGTATCTTAATCTTCCTGACTCAGAGCCATGCTGATCCACTGGCACAGTTGCAATTAGACACTTGTTAGCAAACTTCAGAATTATCTAACCTTGATGGAAATGGTACTGTACTGTTATTAAGAAGTTAGACAATAACGTAAAGTGTCTTCTTCCAGTGGTTAAGGATGACACCAATTTTACCAGATACTACTCAAATCAGTTCATATATGCTCTCAGTGACAAAGAGATCAGAATTTTGCCTTCCTTCACAGAAATTCCTTTGGCATCAAAGCAAAAAATTCAAACAGGGGCTACTTCCTTTTGGACAACAGTTTTCAGGACTTCTGACATGCTTCTACAAACAAAGTAATAATTAAAAAACTCTCAGCCTAAGAACAATAAAGTAAACCTACTAAGTTCAAAGAAAAGTACAAAAAGTGAAGCTTCCTATGCTTGGAAGACACAGTGAAATGACCCTTACTGTACAGGAAACAAAAAAGTGCCATTATGAAAAAGAAAGTCTGTTGTAAAGACCTAAAAGATTAACCCAATATATAGTCAGTAACTAAAGGAGAAATTTGGGAATATTACCTCAAAAAGCAGTCATTCCACCAAATTTACTTTAAAAAGCAATCATTTCACTGGTAGCTGTTTTCCTAAACAGTAATTTTCTTTCCCCTCTACCTTAATGATATCAGAAAAGCTCCCCACCCACCCGTCCACCCCAGTGTCTTCCCTGGGTACTGTGGCTCACTCAGAGCTATGAACCAGACAGACTGGGCAGCTGGCTTCAACCAGACTGAGCCTAAAACAGGAAAGCTAAAGAAAATAATTTATTCTTTCCCTTCCAACCAGTCATGGAGGCTGTTCTGTTATTTTCATGGGGGTTTTTTTCCCCTTGGTGAATTTTTGGGAGGAAAAATAAACTGGGAATAAAATGAAGAGTTTGTTGTGCTTAAGTGTGGCAGAGTGATGAGCACAGACTGACGACCACTAGCTTCAGTACAGTTGCATGGCTCACGTAAATTAATCCTTTAAATAGCCCTGAACACACAGCGTATGTCTAACACACCCCAACCAACTATCACATGGCCACTGAACACACAGCTCCAGCTGCTGCTCCTGTGACATTGAAGTTGTCAAGGGCATGCCAAACAGGCACTCGGGGATTAGCCAGCACTTTTGGAGAGAAGCATTAACTGCTCATAGGAGAGCGTGGATTTCATGAGCCTAATAAGTACAGAGGAATGTGAGAAACAGATCCAAACGATTCAGGTTATGCGAGTCCCAGAGCAGCACAAGATACTGACAGGTAAATCTTCTTAGCAGAAATACTTCCTGGTATCAGGAAAGCGCACTCTAGAAAACAAACAACTTGTAATTATCATCACTGTACTCTCTCCATTTGCTCTCCATCCCCATACTATGAGAAACAGGGCCAGAATGAGCCCTTGGGACAAAAGAGCGAGTAGTCTCCTTCCTGTGCTACATATAATGGTCTCCTTCCTGTGCTACTGTATCCAGCAACAGCATCTTCCACACCAGGCTCTGTGCCACCTCCCTTTGATACCCAGACAATAAGGCTGATATCTTTTGTGACATAGACTAAATTGGTTCCCATGAAGCCTTGTACCAAAGGTAATATAAAGCTTTCTTTGCTCACCTTTACCTAACAGCTCGAGTTAACCACGTGGCTCCTTCCACTGCTTGGGCCCTGATTTAAGAGCCTGTACAAATTGTGTGCTGCCAGTCTTGTGCTTGTCCACCAGAAAAATGCACTCAGTTCCCTCCTCCACAGAGCATTAACACCTGCTTTAGCAGCACAAAAGCATTCCCAATGAATGCTAGAAGCCACCAGGCTTATGTTATGCTGGACAAGATGCTTCTCACTTTATATTTTAATCTACAATAAAGAGCCTAGATAACAGGAGAAAAGTATGTGAAATGATGACTGCTTTGAGATGTTTTTCAAACTTTTCTATGAAAGTAGCAAAGATCACAGGAAAGCAATGTCTATGATCCTAGACTTGAGTAGCATATAATCTTTCTCACTAACAAGAGCTTACTACCTTTTAGACAGTGTCTGCTCAAAGATAGGCAGTCAGGCATATGTGAAGGGGGCCTGCCTGACCACTGTGCATCTTACAGCATTATTTGTACAACTTCAACTCAGTAGAATTATCTTAGCATGAGACTGGCATAACACAGTGTCTAATCAGCCTTATTATCCTACATTCTCAATTGTTTCCTGGTAAGCTGCATTTATGTCTTAGCTGATTATCCACTTAAACTATCAAGTACCAATTATAAAATGCAGTAACATTAACGTCACAGATGCTTGAATTCAGAGAGAAGCAACCCCAGATCATTTTTGGGATAATAAGTTGCACTACAGAAGCAGCAGACCTCAGAATGAAATGCCTGCCTCTGTGATTTTAAATAAATAAATAAATCATTCTGGTGTACAAATTACTCATTCCTAAATAAGACTTTAATTAGTTAGAAATAAACCATGGTATAAGTTTGCTTACAGCATTGCTGCAAATAGGCATTAGGATCACATTCACATAATGGCATTGGCAAGTGTAATTCCTCGTGCAGTCAAAAGAAAAGTGCCTCTTTTTAGCCTTGTTTCATAGCTGGTCCTCATGGAATAAAGTCCCAATAATCTTGTTTTCTTTGTGCAGAGAGTTCTGAAAAAACTGCAGCAGTTCTGTGGAAGAAGACTTCTGTCTTCCGTAGTCTGTCCCTGTTCACTTTTCCAACCAAGCTCCTCAGGCTGAAACAAACTTCAGACATTCAAAAGCAAAACCTGTTCAAAAATATTCTCTCAGTTCCTGAAGGTGGAATAAAGTCAACCCAAAATATTATGGGCTGTCAAGAGCTGTCAAGACCAACGCGTTTCATTGTGCATCCTCACTGCTTGTGTCTGACCTTCCATTATCATTATAATGTCAGCTTTCCAAACCTTTCTACACCCTTCAGAGGAGGCCAGCCTGTTGCACCCTGGGTGCTGGAAATCAATCACCAATGCTGTTAAACCACTCATGGGTCACTGTCCCGGATTTGACAATTCCCAGACACACTGTGGGAGTTAGGAATCTACAGATACTACACCAAGCAAGCAGTTTACGTGTGGCTTCCATCTAAACACTAAAAAATGTTTGATTATATAGAGCTGAGCTGCATGTAGCTAGCTGTGCTCAGGGCCCGAGAGTGACCCTGGGCATACTGGCAACATTTATTAATGTTGATGCAGCCATAGTGGTTAAGCAATATAAGCACCTTCCAGCTGCAGCTCTGTAGCTTCTTCCCTTACTGCATGGCTTAATCATAGAATCACAGAATGTTAAGGGATTGGAAGGGACCTTAAAGATATCCTGTCCCAACAGTGGCAGGGACACCTCCCAGGTTTCTCACAGCCTTATTCAACCTGGCCTTGAACAATGCTAGGGTTGGGACATCCACAACCTCCATGGGCAACCTGTTCCAGAGTCTCACCACCCTCACAGTAAAGAATTTCTTCCTAATATTGAACCTAAATTTCCCCTCTTTCAATTTGTACCCACATACTAATGGCACAGGACACCTTCAAGAAGAAACATGGATCAAAGTACTTGAGAGATCTGTATGCCTTTTGATCTAGAAACCAGGGTCTTTCAGCTCAGTGTGATGAGGCCAAAGGTTTTCCCCCAGTAGTCAGCAGGTCACCATGGGCCACTCATCCCAGAGAAGGCTCTGTCTGGGAAGAATGGTGTTTGTCCACTTTCAAGTTCTGACCACCATTGCCTTAGGTACCCAACTGTCTCCCTTCCCCGCACATTGCTTTGACATTACTTATCTTTCTTTGACAAATACTGCTCCCTTGTATATTCACAGCTTCTTAGCTTTCCTTTCATGCCATCTATTACCTCTTGCCTGCATCCCTGCTGACACACACCAACAGGCTTCTCTCTCAATGGTGTAGCAAAAATACTTTAAGGGAACTCTCCCTTCTTGCTTTCTATTCCATCTGAACACCACTGCCACAAGGACAGCTGAAATTGAAGAAAGAGAAAAAGGAATCTAAAGGAAAAATACACGGAAGATACAAAGCAAGGGGAATGAATCCTGTAGTGCTGTAGAAGAACAGGTTGGTGTTATTTCTGGCAGATCACTATAGCTTTAAATAGTTTTTAAGATAGAGTCATTAAATGGTTTAAAAACTGAATGACTTGGAAATGGAACTGATGAGCCATAGGAGAAGCAAGTGTTCAGAGAAGAGCTGCTACAATCATCTAAAATGTGTCTCCCTGAAGCTGACCACATAACCATCCACCCCGTACTCTGTCTTCAAGAAAATCATGCTTGAAAAAGCCTTTTTACTTCTCCTCAGTATGTAATTCTCAGCTATTCAAATTCTTTCATTTAAAATGCCAGTGACTTAACACAGAGTAAATAGCTAGGGCTATAGGAGAGGAAGAATGAATTTTGGTTCTAATGACAAGTTAAGTTACAAAGGAATTAAAAACCTCAACAAATGATCCTTTCTCCCCACACTTCTGCCTCTATCCATGCACTAAGTTGTGTATCACCCCACATTTGTTGTTAAACAAAAGCAACATCTAGTACATGTATTAAAAGATTCAAGGAATTACTTAACAGCTTCCAGGGCACTTCTTTCAGTCATTTCCACTGGTGGGAGTAATGCTGTGCTCTGTAACAGCAGTAGGCTAAGATGCATACCAGTATTTATTTCTACATCTGTACCTATCTAGCTATAAATCTTCTCATTCGAATTTCCCAAAGCATTTTACAAAATAATCTGCAGAACCCTTTATTAAATCAGGTAACATAACCTTCTTATGGATGGGCATACTGAACAGCCAAGGTACTCTCTGTCACAGAGTAAATCAGTTAAACTGAGACAATCAGTCTATCAGCTGTGAAGTCAGGAACTCTGACCCCACCTCCTCCACTTGCTCAATTTGCCAAGCCACATGCACATCCCTCAGTCCTATTAATGTTGCCTTCCCCTCTCCCTTCCATTCCTCTTATTTCATGAGCAAAGTGCTTTTGTCAGCACAATTCCTTAATGATGAGAACAAACAGAAATGAGTATCTAACATCTCTTTGCAAAACCAAGCATAAACCATTTGCCTTTTTTGGTTTGTTTGCTTTTAATCCTACAGAGATAATTAGCTGGTCAGAATTGAGAAGGCTGGGCAAACAGCTTCACTTCCACAGTGCCGGGAAGAAAAAAATTCAGTGGATGGATCTGCTAATCAAGCAAGATAAGTGCTGGATTGTACATCCTTCAGTCATCACTTATGGTAGCTGGTTTAAGTGACAATGTAAGCCACAGAGGTTCGGGTTTTGTAACTTCTTCAATGTTTTCCTCTATTAAATAAAAGAAGAGAGCGCAAAAACTTTCCACTTGAAGAAAGGGCTCATCTAAAGCACCTTCACACTGTATCTTAGGTTACAATGTAAGATGTAACCAAGAGTATGTATTCTATCACCATCTGTAAAAACCAGGTGGGGAATGTTCTTTATCTCTTCCATGACCCATCCCTGACAACTCCTTCCAGAGGGATATCTTATGTTAATGGGCCATCTAGCCTCACTGCATGATTCATAAAATTACATCATCCCATTGTGAGATGCTCTGCCCGGGGGAAGGAACCAAGCATTCCCAGCTGGATATAATCTGCGGTTTGGAACACCACAGTCAGCCCTACCTACTGTATTCCCAGAGGACAAGAGCTACCATTGGACGTTCAGGTGAAGACCAGACCCCTTTTCTGCAGGACCACCACTTCAACAGGACCACTTCATCTGGACTGCTACCGCCACTCTGACAAACAGGGTGTCAGGTTGTATCCCGACTCTGTCAGTGTTCTTGTACTATTGCATTTATTTTAATTTTCCTATTAAATTATAATTCTGACTTGCGATCTCCTACTGGTCTGTTTTCAAACTA
Source organism: Falcunculus frontatus (assembly GCA_013398115.1). Lineage (NCBI taxonomy): Eukaryota > Metazoa > Chordata > Aves > Passeriformes > Falcunculus > Falcunculus frontatus. The sequence goes on from VZRV01002221.1 coordinate 222,253, forward strand.
GTACACACTGGAAATCATTTCTGGAAGAGACTGAGTGTAATTTTGCAAAAAGTAAAGGTAACATTATTTTAAAGTAATTTTTTAAATACAACTAAAGGTTTCGTTGAGGAGTAAGTCTGGTGGGCTGTGGGAAAGAAGAGAGGAGAAAAAAAGTTTACCTGGATTAAGATAACTTTATGTGAGTAGGCGGGACTTGCAATCCTTTCATGTAGATAAAGAGTTACAGAGTGGGAAAAGACTCATACTACGGATCAGCCTCTCTCTCTAGATTACAAGAAGGTTAGTAATTCTGGTTAAGGAATACCACCACTTCTGCAATGAGGGACTGAATCCACAACTTTTCCCGGCTAACCAGGAAACCTACTTATCACTGAATTCTCCCAGGAGGTTGGTTAAACCAATCACTTAATAAACCACCTGAAAAGACCGTCAAGAAGCAACACCTCTACCTTTTCAGACCCATGTAAGTCAAGGGGTCACAGGCTTTCTCTTCCAATTTCACCATCTAGTCATTACGGTTTACAAACTGCTCCCATTAGGATTAGACAAAACACATGGATTCATGTTGGCAAACGTCATTCTACATTTATTAATTGCTTACTTTGACAAATAATGAGCCTCTTATCAAAACTCATGTAAGAACTTGAACCTTACTTAGACAGGAGAAGGAAATTATGGGCAATCTGTCCTTCAAGTTACCAGAAAGTGTACCAGGCAACGCAATGGAAAACATGACACCAGGAACAATCCTGCTTTGGCGTGGCAATGAATCCAGTCATCTATGATTATCTTTCATCATCTGCTGTTCAATTACATGAATTGAAAGACACTATAAACACACTGTAATTATTAATTTAAAAAAAATACATTAAAATAGTGGTATTTCATTTCACAGATCAGAATACATAAATTATTTTGAAACCTGTGTCTGTACACCTGTTCATACCAAACAGAGAACTTGCCAAAACTGACCTACTGTAATAACTGGGAGAGGGTATCTGAGAGGACACTGGCTTAAGTACATAGCTGTGAAAGTATGGTCCAGAACCAAGGATAAGTACATAGCTGTGAAAGTATAGTCCAGAACCAAGAATAAGTACAGAAAGTTGCCTAGTTTTTAAGGTAATTTTTTATCTTATTAGATGCCTATGGCACTCTGCAGTCAGCTATTAATACACTTTGAATTATATCTTCCCTGAATAAAGAAGAATAAAAATATCAATAGTTGAATTTTTCCTTCCTGTGAAGGAAAAGCAGTAGAGAGAAAAGCTGTGGAGATGACAAACTAATAATTGTCATTCATCCCTGATGTTCCTGGAATGTTCACTAATTTTTTCTGATCTGAAGTAAACTATAATGTGTCAGCCTTTTAAATAAACAGAAATGATGCTAGAATCGAGAGATGGTGTTCTTCAGAAGATTATAAAAATATGGTAACATAACAACACTGTTGTACTGCAAAATGACAAGAAATTCTGGGTTTGGGCAAAATATAATTTTCAAATGTGCTAAACAATGCTGTAGTACATAAAGAAACAAAAACAATATAACCTCTTAGAGAAGAGGTCCAACTAAAACCACTGCATAAAAACATTGCAATTAAAACTATGATCGTTCATAGTATAGGACCAAAATCTCTCATGTTGACTCATGAGTAAATAGGAGAGAGAGTATCTGATTCATGTTTATTCAAATAGTTCCAAAACAGAAACATTAAAAAGTGCTTTATCTTGATGAATGACACCTTCTGAAGAAGCCCATTTCACAACAACTTTATCCACACTTTGAAGCGTCACTGTTTTGGAGACAAGAAACCAGTACCATGTTCAACAAAAGTCATGCCTACTTTAGAAATCTCTAGGGTCATTGCAGGACCCCACAGCTTCTAATTAACCCTATTTTCTTGCTACGAAATCTTCATCATTCTCCTGTGATCAGTCCTGTCCAAATCGTTGAAAACCACTGCACAAAAACACCGAAACCAATTTCAACCATTAAGGCAATAGGACGTTTACTTTTGACTTCCATAAGAGATCTCCCGTGCTTTCCCAAAAATATATATGATGTAGTCTGTTTTCAGCAGCCAAGATACAGGCATAAATTACTAAAGATTGCCTCATACTAAGTAGGGACTTGATTATCCTTCCAGTAGAAAATGCTGCATAAATGGGAGAAAATGCCCCTATGGATTCCCTTGACGGGATATCTCCAGTACCAAGTTTAAAAACAAACCAAGCCAAAATAAAACAAAGACTTCCAAATCAAACAAAACCTAAAACAAATTACAACTTAAAAATAAATAAATAAATAAATCACAGTTCAAAAAACAGGAGACGGAGCAAATAAATTCAGCCATGGAACTAGTCCCAGAAACCAGTGAACAAATGTGCACAGAACCCGTGTCTCTGTAACAGCTCCTGCCCTTCCATGCAGCACTGTGGCATCAGCTACTTTTTCTGTTCCTGAACAGGATTTGTGGTCAGCATGTTTCTGGAGTAGTCAGTGTCCTATTTTGGATGATGGTAACGTTGAGGCAAAGCAGAGGGCAGCCTGATCTTTAGGAAACGGAATTGGGCAAGCCCTCTCAAAACAAAAAATTAATCTTTCATTAATTTTCCCATCACATTGTGTATGCCAGGAGGGAGATCTGAGCAGAACCCACCTCTGCAGCTAGTTACTGTATTTAGAATGGGTCTGCAGTGCCAGAATGCAAAGGGGTGGATTACTTCTGACCTTTACCTAGTTACATGTATACCCAGCTGTCAGCTACAGACTGTAAGCTCCAGTGATAAGAAATCAGCTTTAACAGTTCTTTGGTGATCACGTTTTGCAAGTTTTGCTGCATTTATAATGCAAAAATTATTATACAGTATAAAAAAATCCAATTATACCTCACACAATAATCCAAATGATAACAGAGTGAAGTTGTGCAGGCTCTCTAAAGAACGAGAATTTTAGCTTTGAATGTCTACACAAAAAATTGAGGGTTGTGACACAGGGATGAGGGAAACAAAAATTGGTGTTGTGCTTCGGTTGATTTTCAACAAACAAAACTAACAGAACTAAATTGCCTTGCAATATCAGTAAGGGCATTCTATTCCAAAAAGGTGCTTCAGTGTTGTCAATTTTCATGCACTACTGACTACACAGCAAGCAGTTCAGTATAATTCCTGGTATACCTAACTTAAAGACAGTGCAAACCCCCAATGGAAGAGATGCATTGTTGCAAATACCTTCATCTCAAATTTGATTTAGAGTCAGCCTACTTCCTTGCAACAAAGGTAGAAAGAAGGTGGGTTAAAGCAAATACACAGAAGTACTAAGGGAAGAGACAGTGCCCAATGATGAAATCACTCTCCCGGGGGTTGAGATTCATAGTTTCTATTTTTGACATTCCTGCTGTCATAGTGTTAGGACCTTGGGAGGAGGATATATGATACGTGATGGGGCCAGTTTCCATGATTTTACCCAACACCATACTTGCCCTCCTAAACAGCTACAATAATTACAATATAAGTACTCACAGAGCACTGCCTAACACAGGTCAGATGCTGCCTCGGAAGGGTATTGTGAAGTTTAATTAATGCATACAAAACACTTGGAAAGCCTGAGACTAGGTCATTGCATCACTGCAAGGTTGTATGCCAAAGCCACTGAGCAGTATTACTGGAAGTTTGAAGAAAAATAGTGAATGGTCCCATTGTTGCAACAGGTCTGAGTATTTGTCATAACCCACTAATGTATTTCATATCAGACAGGGAAAATGAAGGCAATTCAGTAGGACATGAGGTTAAACTGGAGATAAGAAGCATTGAAAAAAAATTTGTGGAAGAATTTTCACAGCTACCCTTCCTGCAATGTTTCATTGAGTTCTCCTCTTGTCAAATAAGAACTTACGATTAGTCTGTGAATATCCCCTGAGGATAGCTATCCATGTCAGATTTCAGGATATTAGATTAAACACAGAGCTTATGTTACTTGTGCAGAGTGTGAAAATTATCTTCCCACCCCCTCAGCGCCTTTCCCGACTCTCTCTCCCAAGCTCCTGCCTCGGCACCAAACTTCAACGGCTGTGCTATCAGACTGAGTGCTAGACTGGTTTTGTACTATTAGTTGCTGATACCTAAAATCACCTTTCCTTTTAAGAAAAAGTCACTGCTGGCAGCCATCTATCCAAACCTAATTCTTAGGGAGCCCTGCCGGCACTCTGTACCCTACAGTTCTTAAAAACTTAACACATATTTTGGAAAGCAGCCAATTATTTCCTTTTTGCTCCACTGAAACAGATGCACACCTTAGACGAGACGGTGCCTCTGATATCTGAGTTAGGTAGAAATTTTCTGCCGTTTTGCAGGGAAAAGATCTGCAGGAAAGTAGGCAGAATGGCTTCTTCTATGCCTGGACTGATCTACTGATCTTGGTAGCCAGTCTTCATACTTGAAAGCCAACACTCTAGGGAAATTTTTAAGGAACATTTCCCTTACAGGTTTCATGACATCACTTTTCTACCTGTGCAGGAGAAAATCACAACACTTCTGTCGCAGCTGCTGCTTATGTGAAGAGAGAAAAGACTGCTATTTCATTAGGACTGCTTTTCTCTGATCTGCCATGTGTGCAGCACATGAATTATTCTATTTCGATCTTTTATTTCTGAGCTTACTTTAAAATACATGGTACCACTTACATCAGAGAGAAATCAGGCATTAAGATTTCTCAACCTATTGCTGACTGGGTTGTTGAAAATTACCACCTCCACTTCTTGCCAAAATTTTTTTAACAAGTTCCAGGTTTCCTTCACTCTTCCAAGCCTGGAAGTCAGGTGTTCTGCAACTTGAATCATGAGAGCAGCAACATTAAATTAGAAAAGATTCTGGATGGAACAAGACTGGAAACTCAGCAGATACGCAGCAGAAAGTCATTGGGAAGTTATATACCAGTGTGTGAAGAGCACAAAGCACAGGTTTCATATATATATACACACATATAATTGATGCTGCAAGAGACAGACATGTTACCCATGCCCCATAAGTTTAGCACAAGACTATAGGAATGCTAGCATTAGATTAAGAGACACCGTGTGAATCTATTTGATAGGAATTTAGATAAGACACAAAAAAGCTACCTGCTACCATGAAAATGTGTTTGGTATTTTTATGATCGAGAAGCAGAATATTTCTGCTTTTCCACAGAGCAAAAGTTCAAGGGATGAGACAGTCCCAGGAGGGAAACACAAAGAAGATTCTACTTAGTGTAAAGCTGGATAAAAACAGATTGATCACCCGTAAGCAGACAACTAAAATTAACCTGGAAAGGTGCAGTGAGATGAAGGAAGAATTTCAACAGCCTAAGGGGAAGGATGAAAGACGTCACATCCTCCAAAAGCAGAAAATCAAGGCAAGACATAAATGATGTCTTGCCTTAATGAAAGATGAAGAAAGATGCAAACTACTACTGAGAAACAGAAAACTGAAGAATACAGTATTATTAAACTGCCAAAGAAAGTGCAAAATAAAAGTGTGGTGGCTCCTGCCTGTTGGTACCTGACAACTTCCATTCTGAAAGCTATTAGGTTGTGCGGCAGAATCAGAAAATAAAGTAAAACATTGTTTGCCTAAGACATCATGTTAAGAGAGATTATACTCAAGGGCATGAGGATGACAATTCAAAAGAGAAAGAAACAATTGCAAATTAATATATCTATTGTGATAGGTAAACTGTTTTTCAATTTAAAGAAAAGCTCTGAGAATAAGATTTTACATGCACCATTTTTGGTGAACAGTTGCCTTTACCATAAGATAAGGCATGAGCACTTAATAGCCCGAATCTGAAAGAACAGAACAAGGTGACTCTCTGAAGTCATAGCTTTGAAAGTCTCTTCCGGACAATGGTGTAGAAAATTAAAAAAGATTCAGCATAAAAGGCAGAGCAGCTGAACTACCTGAAGTTTATAGACAATATATCCTACCCCCAAAATTTTACTAAGCTGAGCAAGGGAAGTCAGCAGTGGATGCAGCTAAATGAGCAAGAAGTACAATTCTTCACAGTATTCAAAAAAAAGAATTAGGACAAAGAACATAACTTTAAAAAAAGCACCAATCTTTTCTTTGAATAGCTATAAAAGAGAACATGAGTTATGACACCGATGCATACAAAAGACGACCACAATAGAGGATTTAGGATATTAAATACTTATTTGGTAGTTCACTAGGATGCCTAGACAACGCTGTCTGCTGATCATGTTGTTCAAACTAGACCAAAGTTGTATAATAGCAGTACTCTGCACTTTTAACAAGCTGGAGCTTCAGCAACTGCACATATATTTCCACCCCCTCATTTCATTCCCAAAGTCATGCTATACCTCCATTCAACCAAAGGAAAGATTTAAGGTGGATAATTAGGAAATTAGCTAAAGCCATGCAAAAAACCCCCAATGAGATCCTGTGGGTAAGACCATGCTCAGATCATCTTTGTCAGAAGAGGGCACAGTGGTGTTTTTTTTCTATAAAGTGAGACATAGTCTATCATATGTATCAGTTTCCGATGCCTGTACACATTTACAAAGCAACCAACACTTTAACTGTGAATCCCACACTGAAATGCATGAAAATGGGCTTTTACAGAACATTTAGAAGTCAAAATCTTTCCCGACTTTTTAAGCACTTTGATTCGACAACTCGACAGTCAGCAAGCTTTTCACAGCCATAAACATCCCCAGTTAGTTGCAAAAGAGGATGCTGCCTTTCACTTGTGAAACTTCACTTGATGTGCTTCTGCCTTCCTACTTGCAGGCATTCCCTTGACTTCTAAGCACTGCTGTTGGCATGCTAAATGGCAAAAGACAGGTCTTTCAAAAGAATGTTACTTTGCATTTTCTTTTGCAAAGGCTTTGTTTTTAAGCAGTTTAACATCTAACTAAATCTAAGCAATCACCACATGCATGTAAGGACAAATAAAAAACAAGAGGAAAACAGAAACAAAAAAGAAAAGGTTGAATCACAAATAGAGCTTTAAAAAATTACTTTTAGTACCTCAACATGCAATGAATAGCACAGATACAAAAACAAATACACAAGTCACCCTATATACATTTTCTATACTGACTTAATTTCTTGTATGAGGATCTTGATTTATAAGGACCTCTTTAGCACAAGGTGATGCTATCTCAGCTGCAATTTCACCTTTACAGACAGATTAGAGTTTAAAAGTTCAGTGTGGCCTGCTTCTTGAAAACTGAATCTCTCCTGAATTTCTGTAGTTCTCTGTATTCCATTTACTATTTTCAGTTCTCTTCCTGAAGAGCAAACAGTTGAAGTGTGACCTTTTTGCTCACTTTAAATCTGACCTAGAAATGCACAGCTGATCCTTAATCTAACTGAGGACAGGAATGGTATGGCCCACTCATTCTGCAGAAAGATCAGCCCACGGATGTAAGAGTATAGCCAGGCCTGGTGCTTAGTTTTAGAAGTGGAATTTAGTTCTCTGCTTTGCATGATCCTGGGCTAATCTCAGTGGCCATCTGTATGGGGGGTGGGATAAGGGCATTTCCCCACCCCATGTAGCTGATACGAGGTTGTCCTCAAAACTATAGCTCATTATGGGTTGTGAGGAACCTGAGGCTACATAATTAAATACCTAAAAGTCTCCCAGCTTTCATTTCTATGTTTGGTGAGAAGCCAGAGGAAGCACTATGACACCCTGCATAGCCAAGTTCCTGCTTTTTTCTTTCTGCCAGTACTGATGGACTCAGTCTCATAGCAAGTTTATCTTTTTATCAGATTTCCAAGTCTGATTTTACAGAGTATACCAGTTTATTTTCATACCAGATACGGAACAAGAGACCATACTCCCAAACTCCCTCCACTTGCTGATGGATTCCCTACCACACTCAACATTGAACTGCACTCAAAAGACTTTTCATCCCCACTGTCTCCTACCACCCCAAAAGATACACTATCATCTACTGTTAGAAATAGTTATCAAACTTATCAGGGCCAGATCACCAAATGGAGTGAATTATGTACATTCAGCATCATCAACATGAACAAAATGCTATCAAAACAACCTTATTTTCCACTTAGTCATAAAGAAATAACCGCTGCATCTCACATGCTGCTTGAATAGACAAATAAGCAGCAACAAGTGTTTAGGTATTCTTTACTAAAGAATACTGAATACTTTCCTTTTAGAAACAAATTGAAAATAAAGTTGAAACAATTCCCACATCAAAAACAGAAAAATGCTTTTTGAGTGTTTACACTGTGATTTTTGCTCATACCATTTTCCTTTTGATGGGTTTTGAATATAATACTCTGTGACTAGTGATCAATGTTAGTAATAATAGAGGCACGAACAAATACACCCTATTAGGTCACTCTGTTGTTACTTCCGTATCTTAATGTCTGCTTTGGGAGAGTGAACTTGGGAAGCTAACTCCTTCAGGATTTAGCTCATAAAGGATCAGTGACTTCTACCACGCTCTTGAGTAGCAACAAGGGAAAAACCTTGGATTGCTAGCTGCTATCTCATCTTTTTACTTCAGGCAGCACTGGGGAACACTGCAAAGCAGAACTTATCACTGGGGACAAGGGATCAAGAGGGCTGAAATTAGAAAAGACAGTTTGGCTGCTTTCAGTTCAAGTGGAAGTATTATGAAAAAGTGTTCTGAATTATGTCACACGGGGCAAGTGTCACCGCAGTTAGTAAGAACTTACTGTGCCAGCAAATGTCAGGACAAATTACACAGCAGGACAGGTGAGCTGTATGTCACATTCACTTCCAAAAGGAAAAGGCTTCCCCCACTGCCAAGAACCTGCTCCCATCTCCAAGCTGATTTAAATCAAACTTCTCTTACTCAAATCAACACAGCATAGAGGGAGTACTATAGTGACACGATGGGCAATTCTTCGGCTCCTTCCCCACTTGCATGGATGAAATGCTTTGATTCTTCACCACCTTAAAACATGATCACCTCAAGGCTACAGAGTTGTAAATGTAAATGGCTGCCTGCATGTTCCTGAAGGCACTGCGTACCGTGCTGATGAAAAATGTCTCACTGTCCCTATGCTCCTGGGTCATACCCATCTAATCTCTCTTGCCTCTTTGATCATACAGTCTTTGCAGAAAGATGCATCTGCAATTTATGTGGGACCCAGCACAGTATGCAAAACGACTGAGGCCTCATCAAGGCCTGGGGTCCCTTAACACTACTAGAAAAGTGAATTAATAGGAACATAAAATTCAGTGCACCAGAAAGGCTAAAGACAGGACTAAGTCATAAGCAAAACCTTTTTTATTATTTTTTTTTTAATTTAAGGAAATCTTTTACTGGACTGCAAAGTCCTAGCAAAGTGAACTCATTTTGATTCAGGTATCCTTAAGATTAAAAAAAAATGTTTCAATTAAAAATTACCAGTGCTTCAATATGGAGAAAAAACATGTCCTTATGTTCTACAGAGAAAACAAACAAACGAAAAACCCAGAACAAAACTAGAGCTACAAAACATTTGGATGAGTTGAAGAAAATGTTTATTCAGTTTTTAACTTTTCTAATCTAGGACTTTTCAGAGGTTTTCAGGTGCTTCTTCTTCTAGCTTTCATTTTAATGAAATGAATATTAACTGAAACTCACATAGCTTCTCGTAGTATCGGAATATCTGTATTGGGTATAAATCAGAAGGCAGCTTGTTCCTTCAGTTCCCAAGCTTTGTTTGGTGTTTCAAGCATTTCTCAGCCAAAACTGGATAAACACGGCCAAAAGGCTATCAAGAATAATGCCCACAAATAAACAACAATTTAAAAGCTCAGGAATTCAAAGTCTGGCTTTGATTTAAGCCATTATTACCTCCAGTTATTTATTCTATCCAGCAGCCATAGGCTACCATCAAGAACCACTATACAACATCTACTACATAAACTATCCTGTATAAACCATACCAATACAAGAGTCACTATAGTAGATCATCTTAGGTGCTTTTAAGCAGGGAGTGCACAGCACTGGAAGAGCAATGAAGTTTTAAGTGAAGACTAAGACCGCTCACAGAAGTAGCTGAGTTACAAGCTCACGTTTCCACACAGCAACACTGTAGGGACGACAGACTCCAGCAAATGAAAAGTAACAAAGCAACTCTGGGCTATAACAACATTTCTGCTGTGAAGCAGCACCAGTAAATCCAGTTAACTAAGACACTGCAGATACTCTGACCCTGTACATTTTTCTTAGCCACTACTACAAGTTCTTTTCAGATACTCAGATACTCAATTTGTGTGCAACTCTGTCATCGACTTGTGTTCTGAATGGCTGGGCTTGAGCTATGTCTGTGTAAGCACAATTTGCCTCCATGAATTCATTCTCTATCGCCAGAACGGCTGCTGCAAGAATGCAAATCCTATTTGGAAGGATTACTTGCCACGCAACAGCCAGAGGCCCTGTCCAAGGCTGGGCTCCCTGCTGTGCCAAGAAGCACAAACTCAGGAGCTCTGATCCAGAGAAGGACATGATTAAAGCAGGCAAGGTGGCACAGGAAATGGTCTTGTCCCTTCACATACGCAGAACCAAAGCTGTCATTCCCTGCCCCCACTGCGTACACCTTGTGTAAAGGTGTTCAAACAAGAGAGCACAGACCAGCAGGCATTTGTACTTGTGAGAGCTGGCAACAACTGGTGGCTATACAGATTCCACTGGGGCACTTGAGTGTGGACACCAGGGGTTACACAACCATCTGGTAGGGGAAATAAAACTCTCTAGAGAAGTGTCTAGACCAGATCCTACAGTTTTTTATGATCTATGTACATTCCTTCCTAACAACAGTTCTGGAAAATTACTGGAATGTCCCAAGTACTCAGGAGTTTTAATGTGTTTTTCCTTTTGTGTTTGCTATTGCTTATCTTGGCATTTTCTGAATACTTTATACATCTCATGCCTGTTATTTCAGCATGCAAGGGAGCCCCCCCATGCCTAAAGGATGCAGAGCCACAGTCTGTTACATTCCCCACCTAAGGATCTCTTCAATTTAGTTCTTCCACAAAAGAAGGAGACTGGTTATCTCACACTTGTGGAAATGGCAGACTGATAATACTGGTGGTCATATTCCCATACAGAATAGAAGCAACTGCATGTATTGCACAGGATTGTTCCCTTATCATTTAACACTGGCTGGTGAAAATGGAGAAATGAAGTGTCACACTGACTTGAGCTGAATGTCCTCTCTTCAGCCCCTCTGGGTTAAAGCAGAGATCAGCTAAGCCGAGTTGCAGCTGCCTCTTTTTCCAACTGCTCAGCTGCCTGATTTGAGCTCCTGAGTAACACAGAGCTGGTATAGTTTTGCATTTGCTTGTAGCAAACTTGTGTTAATCAGAATTGTTAAAATATGAAGTCAGCCCACATAGCCACTCTCCAAACATGCAGAACTACATCATCTTGAAAATGAGAAATTTTACTTTAAAACAAGTTCAGTTAATGTGTTTCTCAAGTGTTTCCACCAGTTTCACGTAGCTTTTTGAAAATCTTTGTTTTGTACCTTCCCTGAAAACAACTCAGTAAAGGAAACATTCAGAGCAAGTGACAGTATAACTGGGCATCAGGCAAAAGATGCCAAGAAAATCTATCAAGCTCTCCACCACCTTCCGCTTAGACCAGTAAGTAATCATTTTTACTGGTACGGAAAAAAAAGAGGAAAATTAAGCAGATTTTGTAAACAAACCATATAATCCTGAAAGCAGAAGAACACGAAAACTGTACAAAGAAAATGGCACAACTTGCATCTCCAGACAGAGACATTTTCTGGCATCCAGTTTAGAGACTTTTCCTCCTGATTAGCCACTACACAGTTTTCAAGTCTCCTTCAATCTACAGCAATTATTAAGCCCATAAAAAATATGCCTTAGGTAAGTAGGAAGGTCTTCTATTAGCACATGCTAAAAATAGACAACCTGTAGAGTTATCTGAACAGATACTTCATATAATAAAATTTTGAATTTTACAGGCCCCAAGGATCAGAATTTATTGGCTTTTGAAACTTGAGGCTTTTTTGGGTCTGCAGATCATCCATTTATACATTGTTATTAATAACTGACCACAGTTATTAGAAGTCAGCCACTCAGTTGAACAAGCTTTGGAAAACACCTCCACTACCATCTTGGGCAGTGCCACAAAAGGGAACTGCACCACACTGAAGAGACACAAACCAGCAGAGAAATCCATTTGTGCCTTACCTTGTAATGGGAAGAGCAGATGCCTTCAAACATATCTATATCCATACAGTCCATTGGTTCAGATCTTCCTGGTGATAAAAACTCTTCCAGCTTCTTGCTTTCTTATTTTTAATCTGCCAGCTGGTGCAACCTGTAAATTTACAGAAGTGGGTGTGTTATTCCAAGATGTTTATTCATCTCATTTTATAAGGCATTCAATTTAAATACATATGGCTCTGTGCCATGTGGCTCCTATTGCTCTCCGGAGCTTTCAGTGTAATGGATTACACACAACATTGTTTCTGTAGGTTATTGATTTTGGGGAGTATAAGTAGAAGACTCTAGGATTTCTTTGCAGACTCAGACTTTCCAGACTGTCATATTCCATATGTGTATATCCTAAATATTTGACAACATGCTCCTAATTTTATGAAATTCAAACACTTAACAAAAAACATCACACAACTTGAATCTCTGAATTGTCAATTTCTTTGTTAATTTATCTGTTAAAAGTTGATTCTTGTGGAAGGAGACTAAATTCAATTTAAATACTAGTTTCAGAATAAGAAAGCTACTGATCTGAGAAACTGGAGGTCGACAGAGTGGCCAAGATTTATATTCAGCAATCAAGGTAATAAAAAAGAAAAAACCTTCCCAAAAAGTGACTTTGGCCACTGTTCAATGGTTTTCAGGAACAAAATGAATTAGTAGGACAGTAGGAAAATTCAGTCAGAGATTTTTTTTTTTTTTAAAGTACTCAGGGAATCACAGTGAGATTCCTCAAATGTATCCAGGAATGCAGTGCCTTCCAAGTATCTAAATTTGGTCATCTGAATCAAAAGGACTTCTGAAAACCAAGCAACAGGTTCTCTGCTTATACAGTACAGTTTTCCTCTGTGAAAGCTATGAAGGAGTCACTTAGAGATGCTTGACTCCCCACTGCAGACTGTTCAGCATGTAGAGCATTACCTCTGTACCTGACACCCCTCCCCAATACCCTGATCCCTATATGCCAGATCCACAAGCAGAACACATTTTCATGGTGGATTTTACATAAAAATGTTTCAGTTTTTGTGAAAGTTCAATTAAACAACAGAGTGTAATTATCTGTTTACTGGCAGACAGGCAGCCTGTGTTAGTTCAAGAGCTGCTTTGCTGAGCTGTATTCAACCGCTCAAACAACTGTTTCATTATGAGATTTCACCAGACACCCCTGGCTCAAACACCATGGCACAGGAAATGGGATGCATATTTGCAGCTTTCCACATTTTGGCTCCTGCTGCTGAAAAGCCATCCCTGCTCTCCACAGAAAGTGTTTATGAGTATTTCAAAGGTTAGTATAGCTTTGTGATACGTGGTTTGTAGTATACATATCTTCTGTAGGCTGCTCTTTCCCTCCCTTTTTATTATGGAAAGTTGAAAATTAACTCACTTCAATCAGAATGCCTAAAAATCATCAGTGGTGACGCTTTATGCTATATGAACCAGATGTAGGCTTACATCCTGATGTAAATTCTCACCATGAAGGATAGCACTCAAAGCCATCCCATCCCTGCATGGCAGAGGTGGCATGTCACACACTGATGGCACGTTACATCTGATTTGATTGCTACTTAAACTCCTGATGGAGCCAGAAAAAGCCTTGATCCTGGGAGATGTTTTAAGGGATCTGTGCCTCCTCCTTAATGCAGACAGATCTCAGATCTAAAAGGTCACACACAATTACCCTAGAATCCTTGACTTTGAATCTCCAGTAATGACCAACATTACACAGGCTCTCCTTTTACTCCCAACAAGTTTCAGGACTTGGTTTCTGTGAACCAAGTACTTTCCTCCAGAAGTACTGGATGAAATTACAGTCATGACCTCACACAGGGAAAAAATATAACACACACTCTTGCAAATTAAGCACCACAATGCAAACTGCTAGGAAAAAATACCGGAAGTGCCACACTATGCAGGTTATCTGAACATTTCCAGGCTATATTTGTATTCAACCCACAGTTTTGGACCTCTCTAATTAGGACAAATCCTCCTTCTTCATGACAGTGGAGCATGCAGAGACTGGCATGGGGAAGCAGCTTACATTACAATTCCACTTTGTATTACAATTGCTACACCATGCTTGTGCTGGGATTTTGGCATAATACTGTATCACTCTTGCAGAATACAAATCCTACATAAATGTCAAATACCTTCAAGTAAGTAAATCTGGTCTTAGCACATTAAACCCACCTGCCTGTTGGATGGACCAGGGCCTGTAGGTCAGGAGAGGCAGCCAACAAGTCTTTGTGGGTCTACACAGCCAACCATCTCAGTGAGAAGGTGATCAATCTCCATTTCCCTGTGGCACCAAGGAGTCCTAAAGCAAGTAGGATTCAGACAGAGGTGAGTGGCTGCTGTCCTTTGAATGATGGGCCTAAGAGGAGCTTCACCGAAGCATGGACTAGGACCACTCAACTTGGCAGAAAGAGGCAGCAGGTTAAGAAAAGGGACATGTGGGACATAGGCCTTGGCATGTGCCTGGATGCAGGTAAAGAGAACTTTGATGGCATTGTTCTAACACCTTAGCATGGATCACATGGATCATACCTCTGGTGACTTTGAAAAGGAAAAGTATTTTATGTTTCTTGGGTGACTTTCAATCTTCTGGAAGAAAAAACAAACGTACAACGGGCAGACAGGTATGGCTCCAGTGACTTTGACTGACCTGTTTACAGTGGATGTGGATATGGACTAATGATAAGGACAAGCTGCAACTGCTTCTGAGCTAGGAAAGACTCCCAGTATGCCTGTGTGATTTCCAAACACCGAGGAGTTCTATGCTCCAATGCACATGTGTACATGTGTTATGAAACATAAGAATCAACCTTATTGCACAACCTCCATTTTACTCCTAAATGTAGTCCTGCACCATCTATTCTAGAGGACTACCACTGGATTAAAATAAGAATGCCAATGATCCTTTAAGTGACCACAGAAGGCTTCTCTCACCCACGTCTTCCATAACTAACATATTCAACTAGTGGCCTGTCACAGAACTATCGTTGTTCCTTTAGGCATCATGATGCTTTAAAGGCCCTTCCTGGAAAAGTCTGCCTTAATAGACAGCTTAATAAGGCAAAGTGAGCTGCCCAGCCAAACCTTTTATTAAATTACACCAAAACTGCCTGAATTTATGCCATTGCAAAGACTGTTGAAAATTCCTGGCTGCCCTGGAAGCGTGCATACCAACCTCAGAGAAAAAACTCGTACATCCTTGTTGATTCATACTAATGTCATTGTTTATAATGACAGAACACATTAAATCCTGCTTAAATAACCAGGCATAAAAGCACTTGTGGATTGACATGTGGTCTTCCCTCAATAGCACTATAACGAGGCTGAGGTAAACCAGCCTGCTACATAATGTCTCCAGATGCCTGCATTCCTCTGCACACTCCCACCCACCTCCCACCACATCTCCTACTTTTTTTCCTTTGTCATTTTCTCTTCTCCCCACCTTTCTGTTTAGCCCTCCCTCTCCTTTTGTGCAAGCAGAGGTTGGAGGGCAACTGGCTGGCAAAATGGATTTGCAGAGCAAGACGCGGGATTGTCAGTGGACAAGCTGACCACAGACAAGGAGCATGCCCATGTGACAAAGAAGGGACAGTAAAGAAGAGGAAGCCAGGCTCTTCTCAGGGACTCACTGAAAGAACAAGATGAAACAGGCACAACCAGAACTGCAAGCAATTCCATTTAAACAGAAGAAAACTCTCACTGTGAGGTTGGTCCAACATAGATATAGGCAACCCAGAGAGGCAGTGGAGTCTCTAACCCCAGAGACTGGAGACATTCAAAACTCAGCTGCACACAGTCCTGTGCAACCTGCTCTAGATGTTTTGAGCAGACGATTGGACCACATAACCTCCAGAGGTCCGTGCAACCTCAGCATTTCTATGACCCTGTAAACAGAGCCCTGTTCCCAAATTTCCCTGTTCCCAAATTTATTAAACTCTTTTTTAAAAACAGGTTCACCATAGTATGTTACTGACCTGGCTAAATTAAAAACTTGGCCTGAACAGTGGTACAAGAATTTCAGTTGAGGTCTCCACACTTCAAGGATGGAATGGACTGATGAAAAAATGACTTTGAAAATGTACCTAGATTTTAGAAATGCTTCTTACTCTGAGAATCATGTGGCTCCTTTTATGCTTTTCTTAGGAGAAAAGCTCCAGTGGTCACTGCTGCCTGCAGCAAGATCAGTACTTCTACTTTCAGCATTTAATGCATTACCCACTTGTAGAATTACATTTATGTCTTGCCCTTTATATCATGCTCCCAAATGGTGACTGCCAAGGCAATTTTTAGCAAATCTTTCCGTCAGCCTCCCAGCACACTGGATAAAACCTGCTTTTCTGATGCAGAAAGAAAGAAGAGAAAACAGAGAATTCATTGCCATAATAAAGAACAAGTTGGACCCTTATCCAGCTCCAGAAAGCTTTTCAAAGGAAACTGGCAAGCATGCCAGCTCATACAGTTCCTTCAGGGAATGCTATCAGCAAACCAAAGGTCATGATGAGTGTTTTACCTATGGATTACATATATCATCATCAGTGGCAAGGATTACTCAGTACCAAGCAGAAATATATCATGTTCTTGCCCAAAGAGGTGGCTAGGTGTTCTGCATAATTCATTTCCTCTATCAGCCAGGAGCAAGAGATAGGTCATCCTTTCCTACGCACATCACTCCTTATTTCAACAGTTACCACACTCCTGTTACTAATGATCTATGGATAACACTTCTAACCTCAACATTCTGAGTCCTAGTATCTTAAACTCGAAGTCTGAAAAGCTTTATTTTTAACAGACTACAAAGCAGATCCAAAGTTATAACCTGGGCTCATTCCTGTTTGTTTTGAAGAATTACTCAGTCTTCAGTCAGACAGAGAGTTGACTATGAAGCTTTCTCTTCGTGGATGTTAAGTTAAAAACTTAACAGATATTTTCATTCTTCCTATTTTGTATATTTACGGTGGCCAGCACATGCCTCCAGATGAGTCACTCATAGTTACCCCAAAGGAACTGTGTCAAGTGGTTTCCTTGAAATAATTCAGGGAATAACAAGATTTTTGGTTCACCTTCATTTCTATTGATTTTAAGCTTTAAACATGTTCAGTATCACAGTCATAAAAGTGATCCCTATCACTCAAAGGAGATTTCTTGTAAACACCATATTGTCTTTACTTGTGCTCCACAACCCAGCTGAGCTTCGGATGCAAAAACTTAGTACCAATTCATAAAAAAATCATATGTTGCTTATTAATTCATTTAGTTGTTTAGGAAGTACAGCCAGGCATACCAGTTCATATTTTGCACAAGCAAGGACATCAAGGAACAAGTCAGGAAAAGTTTTCTATATGGATCCCCTAACACTGACAAGAATAAATCATTTGCAAACACATACACTAGAATTTATTACATTAATTGCCTCTATTTATCCGACAATTGATTAATCCAATTTATAGCATGGCCAAAACTACTGGCCTACCTATAATCCAATGAGCTAGACTGGAGCATGAACTGGTTGGTTTTTGTTGATGTAGCTGAGGTCTGTTGCATGGCCACTGAGGGATTCAGCTTAGCTGAACTCTTGCTTTGGGGAGCTGCAGGCTGTGAAGAATTGTAATCTGTGCTGATTCAGCTTATCTGCTAAGGCAAAACTCAGCCCTGGCAAGACCTCCAACGGAAGGCAGCACCAGAGCAGATGCTACGGCACAAGCACTTAGGAATATTGCCTCCTGTTGCCAGAAGAGGAAAGATTGCCCAGTGTTTTCAAACTTTTAAAGGCAGTGACAACACATAAAATCTCTTTAATGTATGCACAATATTGCAGATATGTCAGCATTATATTGACACGTACATTTTATTAGCAGAAATAAATAATTTTGCCAATAATAACCTTGAGTTTTATTTTATTCTGCATTAGGCTGTTGTAACTGCAGATCCTGGGTGCAATCGCATAATTGCATCTCTACCATTGTAACGCTTGTAATTGGCTTCCCTCTTTCTTAAATCTCTCCAGTGGAAAGACGAAAGTTCAAACTATTCCATACCTGGCACTAGTCTAGAGAACATCAGTTTACAAGGGTAGTGCAAATTCTATCCATTCCAATTGGATTAAAGGTGTTTCTGCAATTTTAAAATCCTCAGAAGTAACACCTTTTTTTTAAAAGGAATAACTGGTTTTCACACAGTTGATTATCGTGGTCCACCCCAATCAGAATAGCTGGTAAGAAATTTAGCATAGTAATTTCACTGCATCTGCATGAAATACTACTTTATGATTATGACTTACAGTAAGTCTGACGTAAACTAGACGGGAATAGGTCACTCTGGGACAACAGCATAGTAGGCAATAGCCAGTTGCTTCCATGTGTAGTTTTAGATCTAATTTAGTTTTTAAGTCACTAGAATATCTTCAGATACAGGTCATGTTGCTTTTACTATACTGTTATCTATTCCTACAAATAATCTGGTTAAAATCACTGCAAACACCAGAGTCAGAACCTAACATAGATTTGAACAGTTGCATCTGCCTTCCAGAGGTAGTGCTGCAAACCATTAGAAGAAAATGATTGCTTAATTTTTTTTTTCTTTTGAAATGCATTTCTTAATCTACTGATTTGCACACTTTCCCCTCTCCTCCCAAAAAATAAAGGCCAGGTGAAAAATGACACCCTCATTCATCAAAAGCACATTCTCATTGCTGATTTACCTTCTCAGGCAGTCAAAGGGTCATTTTTAAACATTAAATTGTCAATAGGATAAAGAGGAACTGATCCTACTTGCTTTAATTAGCGGCTTTTTCCACAGCAGCCTCTCCATATAAAGGACTCCCTCCACAGACCTTGAATGCCTGACTGCTTTCTGCAGTTGAGAGAGGTGAATTTTCTCTCATACAGTATATATATTGTAGTTCTGTTGCACAAGCATGGCCATTTATTCATAGCACAGTTCAATTTCCTTCCCAATTTTTCCTGTATAAGTCTGTTCAATCCTTAATTACTTATCCATAGTTGTTTTATCTCTGTTACAACCGTCTATGTGCTATAAAATATTTTGCTGAAACAGTCATCTGGCCCCTCCTACTACATGAGAGAAATATATGAAGGCTATCTCTAGTAAACTGCCTATCAGTACTACAACAAGCTTTTTCTGTGGTTACGCTTCAAGACATCTTTAAAAAAGGATGCCGTCTTACATGCAGCGTTCTACTTTAAACACAACGTGCAAGCCACAGGCTCCCAGTTCATTATGATATGGAGCAGTCTCGTGCCTTTGGCTGCGTATTACCAATACATATCTCTGCAAACTGGTCGTGGCAAGCACCTGGTAGTTCCCGCTTGAAAAACAAAAAAATAAAAACATCCTGCCTTCTACCCGAGATATGATGCTTTTCATGCAATGATAGATACTAATGTCACCTTCCCTCGCAGCTCCCACCCATTCGAAAAAAGTGGGAATAATCCACACGCTATTTTCACTACGTGCCTACCCCTGAAACTGCTTATTCACATATAACCGAGCCCACTACGCTGCAGAAGGACAGTTACAACGCAATGCTCCTTAAACTATCAGCGCAAACCACCAGGCTGCCGCCACTTCAGATCATCTCTCATGAAACAAGAATAAGAAGACAAACCGATAAGCGAACTCGTCTCACAAGCGGAGCCCCATCCCTCTCGCACCCCTCACTCCGGAGCTTGTGCCGCCGAACACGAACCGCTCAGCCCCCGCCCCGACAAGCAGGAGCCGGCCGCCGCTTACCGCTGCCGCTCACCTCCCCTGCGCTGCGGAGCGAGCGGCGCTGCTGCTGCCGGGCACCCACCGCCGCCCGCTGCTGCTGCTGCTCCTGCTGCTGCTGCTGCTGCTGCCCCGGTTGGAGGCGGGGCTCCGCCGGCCCGGCCTCCCCGGGAAGGGTCCCTGGCTGCGGCAGGGCGGGGGAGGCGGCGGCCCCGCC